>PVKA01017702.1:0-14781 GCA_004027165.1 Ctenomys sociabilis
AAAAAAAAAAAAAAAAAAAAATGTAGCTGAAGAAAATGTTTCAAGTGGACTGATTTAACCATCTGTGTCAGAACACTTAGATGATACCAGTTGCAGGGTGAGGCATGGAGTGACTTTTCAGGATGGGCTGCACTTTTAAGAGAGAATCATAACTCCTATCTTCGTGCTGCATTCCAATGGACTATTATTTATTATCATTGGGTATGATGACTTCAAATTTTGTGACTTATCTCTTTTAAATCACTTTTTCCCACTTCTGTATCATATTTAGGTATAAACACAGAAATCACCATCATTTTTGGCTAATAAACTGAATGCACCCTTCAAAATCTGTTAGAGAAAATTACTGCTTTTCCAGATACCATAATCCCAATTTGCTTTCTCCGCCCCTCAAAATTCATAAATCGGGTCTGCGGTAGCCTTCAGATTTGTAGGTAAGCAAAACTTCAAAGAAACTTCATTTGTGTGATTCACAAACCTTCCCACATCTGAATACACCCTAAGGTTCCTTTAATTTAACAAGGAGCGCATCCTGTGATAAGCCTTTGCTTTGTTAATGTAGCCGTCTTCTGTACCCTCGTTTCCTGGCCTGCTCCTTCTCTCAGTAAATCTCTTGCTATCGACAGGCCCGTGTTTGTTTCTTTAGAGCTTGGAATTTCTGAGCAGGAAGGAAATAGTAGAATGCAGACACAGCGATTCTTTAACTGTTTTTAAATGTACACATGATCATGATCGTTGCCTTGTATTGATCGGGCCTCCTTTTCTCTGGGAGGCTTCCAGTGTCAAAACCCATTTCCTCTTATGTCTTTACGGGCTTTTCTCTGCCAACTGAGTCATTTCTGCTGGCAGAAGGACAGCTGTACCGTGCTGGGCTAGTGCGAGGTGCCTATCTGTGATCTCGAGCCCAGTATGGTGGGGAGTGATTGGAGAGCAACTGTCTTATTATGGATTTTAATTTGGAGATGTGCATTTGGAATGCACATCTGTCTTAGGCATGAAATGAAAAGAGGCTACACAGCACAGTGGCTGAGCATACAGGAGCCCCTGGCTTCAATCCCCAGAGCCCTAAAAAAGAGAGCATTTTAGGAAGCACAGTTCTTGGTAGATGAGGGCTGTATTGATGATGTCATGTTTAAAAATGGTAGCTTTCTGGTTTTTATTGCCTTTCATTGAGCCCAACTTTTACAGCTGAATACAACATTGCAAAAGTATGTCAGAGGTTAAGGCCAGGGTAAATCAGCTTTCATACTGGAAATAAAAAATTAGCTGTAGGGCTGTGTAAAGTGACATGTCCGTTAAATAAAGAGACTGTTGTGACTGGATTTATGTATTCCATTTGCTGGGGGTTGTCAAAACCACATTAATTGTGAACCCAACGACGCCACTTGCTGACTCTAGTCACTTTTAAATTACACACGTGCTGCTTAATCTTAAAAGCAAAATGCAGCCGTAGATTGGTGTACATTTCAAGCTACAGCATTAAGCCCTTGCATTTGAGGAAAGGAGTTTAATATGCTTTGTAAAATAAAATTAGGAGGCACTTTGTATTCGTGTTTGCTTACATAATTTGGCTCAACGCAGCCCTAATCTCCCAAATTCTAAAGTGTTCTCTTTTTTATGGTTCAGGGGATTAAATCCAGGGCTTCATGTATGCTCTGCCACTGTGCTTAGCTCCTCTTTCAACTGTCTTTTTCCAGGTTAATTTCCTCCATGATATATGATGTATAAATAGTCAATTTGCAAATCCTTTTTACACATTTAAATTAGCACATAAATCCTTAATCTTAATGCAACAAAGCATTGTTGAAAGTATGAGTTGCATAGTAATTAGATAAAAATTATATTTTGGGAGATCAGAGAAGATATTTCTTTCTTCTGAAAGCAAATACAGGTGTTTGCTAAGGCTCTAAATGGGGATGCAAAGATCCGAAAGCCTTGGGCCTTTGCTCTTGAGGACCCCTTGAATCCAGCACGATCTTCCCAAAGGAAGACCTGCCTGTCACCTCTGTGAGTGTGGGTGAATGAGCACTTAGACAACTGTAGGCACCCCCAGGAGAGGCCCAAGAGACACCATGCTTTCTCCATCACTGCTGAAGGTGCTGGACCCTGCAGAACAAGGTTCTTAATCTAGGATTTCTTGTGAAATTGGGTAGGGGAAAATCTGCACCTTTATTTCCATATATTTGGCTCCTTTTGAAATTCTGTGTGCCATTGTGCCTTAAATAATTCTTAGAGTTGATTTTTTAAAACCCTTTTGTTGTGTAACTATGGGTTTTAAAATATGTACAGAGCTGTGTCGCTTCTACTCAATCAACACATGCAAGTTTTAATCACCTTAAAAATTCTCTCTGGCTGCGACCTTTCCATCAGACCCTCTAATCCTGTCCCTCACCCTTGGCCACCGCTCATCAGGTCTCCGTCCCTATAATCCTGCCTCTTCAGTGATGTCATATAAGTGGAGAAACATAAACTATATGGTCTGCTGGCCTGGCTTCTTTCATTTAGCCCAAGAATTTAAGAATCATTCTTGTTATGTGCATCATAGCTCATTCTAGTTTACTGTGAGTAGTAGTCTGTGGGATCACCATATCACAATTTGCTTATCCATCCTCAGAATGTTTCCATTTGGGGTCACTCAGTGAATGAAATAGCTGTAACCTGCACATATAGGCTTTGTGTAAATATGGGTCTTCATTTTACATGGATGAGGAAGGACAGGATTGCTGCATCACCAGTGGAAGGTGCGTTTAGTTTTATAAGCAGCATCTGGACAATGTTCCACTGCAGGTACACACATTTGCTTTCCGGCCGACAAGCTAGGAGAGTTCCAGTCCCTCTCCATCTTGGCCGAGTTTGCTATTGTTGGTGTTTTTCCTTTTTCCATTCTTGCAGGTGAATAGTGATATCTCAGTGTGCTTTTCATTTGCATTTCCCTGAAGACTACCACGTTAATGTGGCCACTGTTTCTCTCCTGTGGTAGTATCTGTTCGGAAAATCTTTTGACTGCTTTAACAACCAAGTCATTAATGCTACGTGTTTTAGTTTTTACCATTAAGAGCATTCATTACTGTGACATTACTACATGGTGAAAAGAATAAATGTCACCAAAATGACTAACAACCCTGTAAAGACATACTAGCGTGAACAATCTTTATTGCTTTACACCTTTGCTCTTTCTTGTGGCCTATTTTTTTCACTCAAAAAACACCACCCATCTTCCCAGGCTGTTGCTTGCCTGTGATAGAATGCACTCCCCTGGGTATGTATAAAGGGACTTGAAGCAGGCTGGGGAGATGGCTCAGTGAAATAAGCACTTACCTAGCAAGCACAAGGGCCTGAGTTCAATCCCCGGCTCCGCATGAAAAAAAAGGGGGGACTTGAAGGCCTTCTCTCACGTATGGGGCTCCCTGACTGGTTTTCAGGAAGTGGCAAGGAATTTCTTCCACTTTTCTTAGGAAATTCTGTAGCCTTCTTTGGTTATTTACACTAATGGAGACATCCTTCCATTTTTGTACAAAAAGAAAAGTGAACTAATACACCCCAGGAGAATAATCCTGGTCTCCATTTTTGGTACCAAGGCTCGAACTCAGGACCTTGTGCTTGCTGGGCAGGTTCTTATGCTGCTGAGCTATCTCCCTGACTCCATTCTCCACTTTGAATTAAGAGATTTTCATCATGCAGGTCAAAAGTATGAACATGATTTTTATCATTGCCTATCATGACCTCTGTGATACCATGGACCTGGGGCTTGACGTGTTTTTTTTTTTTTTTTTTTTGGTCTGGATATCTGTTTTTTTCATCATAGTTTCTTTGTGGCAACATTTCTTAGAACAATGCTTTGTATCTATTTGAGATTTTTATAATGTCCTTTTAAGTGGAAAGACCCCTTCAAGTGGCCAGCTGAGTTTTGACTTAGTCAAAAGTTAAACTGTGAGCCAAATTTGGACAACATCCTCAGTACTTAGCATTTTTAAGGACCACAAAGCTTATTTATAATCAACATATTAATTCCATTTTGCAGTCCTATTAGCTTGTAAGGCACAGAAATTTATGCTATATTATTTTTATTTTAGCTCAGTAAAGACCACCTATGAATCTTTTCCTCCCTATCAAAGAAGGACATATCTGAAAAACAAAATTACATGCAATGTATGTATTGAAAATTACTGCTAATCATTGCTTTAGAATGAGATGGTAGATGGGTAGATTCTTAAATTTCACATTTGGAGTAATATAGCCAGGCACGCAAATATAGTTCGGGTGTATCAGTACATAAAGAAAGACTTTTGCCCTTCAGATGTGTGGGGTGCCCCTGGGAAAGTGAAGCCGTGCAGGTCCACGGACAAAGCAGTTACAAAGGAACACCATGTCAGGTCCGAGCCTTGTCGCTCTCATGCAAGCATCTTGGGAGCTTCAGGGTCTTTGATGTCCACTTCTTCTCTTTGTTTTTGTCCGCAGGCAGAGAAGATAGGAGGGTGAACAAAGGAGCTTTGTTTGTAGACGTGTGTGTTCATGCCACCCTCATGTCCCCTCCTTGATGTATTTCTATTGCTAACCTGAGTGCCACACACTTAGTGTCTCATCATAACAGGTGTTTCTTACCTTACAGATTCTCTGTACTAGAAACCCAAGTAGGCGCGCCCAGCCTGGTTCTCTGCTTAGGATTCACAGGAAAAAGTCAGCCCGGCTCAGGTCCATGCTCATTGCCAGAGGGTCTGGGATGAGTCAGTTTTCAAACTCAGTTGGCAGAGTTCAGCCCCTGCAGTTGCAGGCTGAGGCCCCAGTCCTGGGCAGCCCTCAGCAGGGGTCGTCCTCCTGTCAACAGTTGATCCTCCTTCTTGACTGGTGGCCCTTACCTCTATCGAAAAAGCCAGCTCTGGTGCGCCTCCTCTCCTGCTCCCTGCCACCCTGCCTGTCCTTCTGCTTCCCTTCTCTGACTTCTCTGTGCTCATCTGCTTTTAAAAGCTCATGTGACTTTGTTAGGACCTTGTGGATAATCCAGGATAATTTCCCTAATTTATATTCATCTTATTAGGAAACTTAATTCTTCATGTACAATCTCTTCACAAAAGTACCTAAATTAATGTTTGATGGAAAAAAACCCCAAGGGGTAGAAATTCTGGGGGACATTTTAGAATTCTACCTACCACCCCCTACACACACACACACACACACACACACACACACACACAGCAAAATGACAAAATTGGAGGTTCTCCTGTGCAACTGTTTGCAGCAAAGGGATTTGTTTCCCTCTCAGAGACAATATGTACTGTGATGATTCTGTGGTATTTACACATTTGGTGTTTAAACCTCACGGACTGCATTATGCATATATTCAGGAATACACTTTACATAAATTAGGCTGATTTTCCTTTTCCTGAAAACACTACAGCATGCCACGCATTCTGGGTGAAAATGCGGAACTGTTTACACCATGTGCCAGAGCTACACTCTGGGAAATCTGATGTACCATAAAAAGGTGTTCCGATATATGCAATATTTTAAGTTTCTTGAGACTTTCTTTGCAAATATAATTACAATTTAAGATTAAAAGCTATTTAATTATACTATTAAACATGTATCCAAGTTTCCCTGGCATTTAACAGAGAAAGTAATCTTAAAACGTGCCCCATGATTTTCCTTCATGCTGCTGTTTAGGGTCGTGACCTCTTAGTTAGGATAGATGAATTCTCTCATGAACATGGAGAGTCAAAAGGCTTAAAAATTAGGCTTAGGGGGCCGGCTCGCACCTCCTCTCTCCAGCTTCCTCTGCTCTCTAGGCTGGGATGTTTTGAGCAAATCCTATATGGTTCTTTCCTTGAAATTTTCCTTTTTTTTTAATGTATTTAGTAAAAGGTCTATAGGGTCTCACTATACAGTTTGGACTTGCAGTTATCCTCCTGTTTACAGCCTCTCAAGCACTGGGATTATAGGCATGCACCACCATGCCCAGGCTCAGTTGCTATCTCAGCACCCACCCCCCAGGGGCAGGGCCAGCAAAGCAGGCCTGGGAATTGAACCCTTGACCCTGCATCTACCTAAGCAGGCGCTTTAGTCTGCTGAGCTGGCTGGCTGGTCCTCCTTGAGATTTTCAGTGCTTCCACTGTGGCAATAATAACCTTGACTTCAAGCTTCAATGAATGTGTATGACAGTTCTTCAGGAAGTGCTAGCTACTCACTGGTTATACGCCCAAACCCAGCACCTTAACACTCTCCCTCTCCCTCTCTCTCTCACACATATATGCTCACACCTCTGGTTATCATAACTCCATCAGCTTTCTTTTTCACAGGTGTGTTGAAAACTTCCAAGATCACTAGAGGAGATAAGGTTTCTGAGTTTCTGAAATGTGCTTGCAGAGGACAGTCTTGCAAATGACAGCAGAAAAGACAAAGGCGCCCTCCTTTTCCTGCTAGCTCCAAGAATGAGCTCACCAGGGACACCAAGCACTAGCCACACGTACATTTTATTGCTTCACCATGGAGAACCCAAGTGTGAAGGCTGTCATAGAAGGCTGATGTTCTTGTCCTTCAGTGTGTTAAAATATTTACTTTGGAGAAAGAGTCACAACCCCTGCCTTTTGGAACATGTCCTTGAAATGTACCCTTCTAGATATAAGATGCTGTCCTTAAATTGAACTTGACCATATCTATAAGTTGGAAAACCCAAGTTTCTTGATAGAAAGCATTGTGATGGTTTGAGATGGTAAGAATGCCTAGCTCTTCTTAGGAATAAGCTCTGGAGCTCTTGCACACAGGACCTAAGGTCATCATCCTAGCTCAGGCTTGGCCAAGGAACTCAGGTTGACTCAAGACTGAAACATAGAACCTTGAATTGCACAAGATGTCAGATCTCCCAACCTCTGTACGAGCTTCTCTGTGGGGGAGAAGTAGATATGTGGCCCAACCTGGTTGTCCAGCTCTGCTGAGGGCTTCAGCACAGGACAGCAAGAGTAGTGCCTTTCTGCTCTGTGTCTGGTGGCTTCTGACCACCACAGTGTATGGGAACTGGCTGAAAAGGAGGAGCTGTTCTTCTAGCCGTGGGGTAGTGGCTGTCCCTAAATCACAGCCTCTAAAGTGAAGCATGCTTAGTGGATCCAGGTCCACGGCCAGCATCACTTCAAGGCCCACTTCTTCAGCTCTGGGAGGAGAGGGCTGCTGGTACAGGGGTCCCCATGTTCAAAAAGAAATTCCTGCCATCTTCGTCTCCTGTCCCTGCCTCTACATACCCCTGGCATTTGCAAACCCTCTAGTCAGCCTGTGCTTCCATCTGTCCCTGTCCCTCACTCCTCTGGTTTCCATGGAGAGGCTGGCAGAGGAATGTGACTGACAACGTGTCTTTCTCCTGCGGCCCCTTCTGGGTGCCAGAGCCATGGGCTCCTCCCAGCCTCTTCCTTAGACCCCACTCGCCCCATGCTAGCCAGGCCCCATGCTTCTTTACTCTCATTCTATGAAGGTGACATGTGGCTCACCCAGCAGAATGCAGCTGGGTCAAGAGAAAGGCAGAAATTTTCTGACAAAAGTCAACTCTGGGAACATCTCAGGCATTGGGCTAGTGAGTGTTTCATATCATTTTAGGCCAGGCTTTTGTGGCAATCCCTGGAGGAAGAGAGGCCCCTATCTTTTCATCCTTCCGCAGTTTTGCAGTGGACACTCACCATGTCACCACAAAGCCAGCCACTCTGTCCCTCCAGCCTGATTGAGCATCTGAGCCCTGCAGCCACAGCCTTTGCTGCCAGTGCTTCCCCTGGTCTCCCTGGCAGGAGCCCCGCTCACCCTGGGCACTTTCTCCAGGCTGTGCTGCAGAGCTTGGACATGCTCTCAGCCCCCTCCCACGTGGTGCTGGGTATTGCCTTCTCCCATTAGGCCTTGGTCTAGTGTGAGTCTCTCAGACCTTCAGAGCCCTCACCCAGGGTCTTTGCCTAGGATAGAATCTCCTGGAAGGATTAACTGACTCTGAGGCTGACAGAAGCAGATTCTGCATCTGATGCCACAGCTGTCCCATGTTCCTCCTGGGAGGTCAGCTAGCGGTAACTCCAAGACTCAAGTTGCCAGATTTGAGAGGTACTAGCTTCTTAAGACAGAATATCTTATATGGGGTAAACTCTCCTGCAGCTCTCCAAACTGCAGCCCAACCCTTCACTTTTTCTCAACTCTGTTGCATGCAGTGTTTCTTACTTCTACCCAAGATTTATGTATTACTTCTAACACATCCTAGGGGTTGATGTCATCTTTCTTTATATGGAATACTATATACAAAAACAGAAACTAGGAACTTCTTTCTTCACAGAAGAGGAGACGTGATCCCAGTGATGTTTGTGCAAACTGTTTGCAAAATGAGCTTGAATTAAGAGGTTGTATTTTAAATAAATCACAATTTGAAGCCTGACATAATTTGAGCTGCTCATTAGAAATTTATGGTATTTAATTAATAGTGGCTAGTTTGTGTATCTGCACTTCCTGGCTCAAGTATTCTTGCTTTTCTGACTCCAAGGGAGAGCCTAGGGGTGATACCTTGTTCCTCTGGGTCTTCGGACATAGGTAGATGAATAGTGGTATCCTAGACTCTCCTGGTTGTTAATTTCTCTAGAATCTGTGAAGATGTCCATTATCACCTCCTAACCTCATTCTTGCAGTAGCCCTGTGAGGGAGATGTTACCTTATTTTGCAGAGAGGTCCCAGGCAGTGTTCAGAATCATTCTGATGTTACTGACTCTGCTGAAGAGTTGAGTCTGAAATCCTGACCATGTGGATGCTGTCTCCTCCTGCATCATCCACGTCTCTTGGCTCATGGAATAATTAGAACCACTCGCTTGGCAGTATTTTAGCTGGCAATTAGCTGAAGATTTCTATTTCCAATTTAGCTTAGTGATGACCAAGTGTTTGTTGCTGTTCTTCCTCAAGAGACACCATTAGGGCTGGAGAGATAGCTCGGTGCCGGCCTGGCAAGTGCAAGGTCTTGAGTTCAATACCCAGTACAGAATGCAGTGCCATCCCTAGAACCCTAGGTATGCCATGCCAGCCACTAAAACCAGGCATGGTGGTGCGTGCCTATAATCCTAGTGCTAGGGAGTCTGAGACAGAAGGATCACTTTGAGTCTGAGCTGCGTAGCAAGATCCTATACCAAATAAATAAATACGTAAAATTTTTAAAAAATACTTTAATGATTCTGGGTACCATGAGTAGCCTAAGAAACATTGTGGGTATCAAGATCTGAGAGCCAATACCTAAACTGCTACTATCTTTGATCAGTAGACAATTTTACTTTTCTGCAGACCTGACTCTGTTGTGTTCATTCTTGAAATCCTTCAACAATATGCAAACTACAAAAACGAAGATACTAACCCCAGGGTACTAGCTGCATAATTTTTATTAATGGAATCAAAGCCCTAAATATGCAACTGGTATGTATCCACCAGATAATGGCTTTTGACAACTCTGCATCCCCACAGAATAAAAAGATAGATACTTCTTCATGAGAATCATCCGATTTGTATCCGTGCAGTGGAATACAAATCCTGCAGCATCTTGCACTTATATTGGAATTGTTGAAAAATCAAGTGATTCACAGTTGTACGGTTGCCCAAATTGAGACATGAGTGGGATCTATAATAAGCCTCCTGAATTTTCTAAGCTGAGAAGAGATTCAGACAATTGCCCCAGTGAAGAGCCATTCTACAGGTGAGGAATCAGGGTCACTGGGGGCATGGCCGATCCATCTAGGGTCAATAGCGCTGCAAGGGAAAAAGGGACCCTTCCTTGTTTATGCCTTTTAAAAATAAATTTCTTGGGACTTCCCTGACAAGGGCAAGGTCCTGAGTTCAATCCCTGGTTCCAAATAAATAAATAAATAAATAAATAAATTTCTTGAAGTGTGTGTGTGTGTGTAAAATCTCTGGTTTTTCACTTCATGTCTTTTTTTTTTTTTTTGGTTGGGGGAAGGGTTTATAGGGTGTTCAGGGTCTCACTACTAGGTCAGACTCCTAGTGATCCCTCTGTCTACAGCCTCCCAACAGCTGGGATTACAGGCATGCGCCACTACACCCAGTCTCAATTGCCATCTCAGCATGCCCCGGGGGCAAGGCCAGCATGGCAGGCCCAGTGATTGAATCCCCGGCCCCTGCACCTGCTTGCAGGTGCTTCAATCCGCTGAGCTAGTTGGTCGGTCCTTCACTTACACATCTTAATAGTTGTAAGAATGATGGTCAGGCAGATGACAACCTTTTACATGTTTTTAAGGAGAAAGGAAAAAGTTGTTGCTGTCTTGCATTTCAGCATGGCAGCCCCTCCAGACGCAGCACCCCTGTAAGGGTCAGGACACCTGGCTGCTCTCCAGTCCTGCCACAACTTCACTGTGTGGTAAGCTGTCTTGTGCTAGGGACCCAGCTTCTGAACTGTAAACGGAGCTGACAAAAATAAAAAGATCACTAACAGAGGGAATGGGTGTGAATGAGCCAGCATGGGTGCCCCTGAATGAGAGTAGGGGATTGGGATCCCGCAGGAACACTTAGCTCCTAACCTTGGAGCGTTGATCTGTTATACATATAATTGTTAGTCAAATGGACATCTTAAAAAGTTTATGTTTTCTCCAAGAAAAATGCTTTTAGAATTGATATTGTCTTTTATGGTATGAAGTCATAACATTGGTGTTACTTCTTGATATATTGCTTTTTTGTTTTTATTTTTTTCCAGTACCAGGGATTGAACTCAGGACCCTGCACTTGTGGGGCAGTCTTTTATTCTATTTATTTTTATTTTTTGGTACATGTTGGAAAGGTGTAAATTTATAAAATTAGTGTGAATTCTGTGGTAATTATTCAGAATTGGTAAACTAGAATTTGGTCTAGTCGCCTCCACTGAATCAAACATGGCCAGGAAGCCCCAATTTTCTTCTCGCTGACCTTGCAGGGACCTTGAAAATCCCAAGGTGCTCTATGTTGGAGCAAATTAGGTGTTGTGCTATCAGATCTTCCCTGAGGAGCTTGGGGACCCAGCATGCAAAAGCAGGCCGTAAGAGAAACGTCCCCCTCCCCTTGAACAAGTTTTGCAAATGCCTTTTAGAATAAAGGCTCTGAACTAATCCTCACCATTCATTACATTTAAATAGCATAGCATTTCCAGATGTTTCAACAAGTGATGCCATTTGCTTGTGGTTCATATTACAGCTTTTGCAGTAAAAGGTGGTTTTAGAACTTTTCCTCTTATAAATAAAAGCAAATCATGCCACCAATTAAAAATGCATCTTTGGACCCTTTGTCCTTCATCATTTTTTATTCTAGAAACTTTCTATTCTTTTATAGCAAACACTTAGTGTTCATTCGGTCTTGACTTTGGAATTCTTTGTTTTTGGCCTGCTCAGCCCACCCTGAGGGCAAGTCTGGTGTGGCATGTGGTGCCAGGGATCAAACCATGGTCCCCTGTGCCTGCCTAAGCTTGCCTACACAGGTGCTGTAGAACGCTGAGCTATCTCACTGGCCCCAGTTTTGACTTTGGATGATGTATGTGGTATATAGTTTTTCTAATTTTTTCAACTTTTCATGTCATGTGAGTGAAGTAGGCTCTATTTCCTGGATGACAGTCAGTTGTCCACCCCAGTGACTCTGAAGTCTTGGTTATTTATTTCCAGATATCCATTTTTCTGCCCTTTCTGTAAACAACTTAACCTTTTCCATCTTGTTAAAACCACATGAGCCAAGTCCTCTAGGGATTTGTGAAGGTTCTGTCATCCTGGTTTATTGGTACAGGCTCTGGAGCCCTTCCTTGTTCAGACCAGGTAGTTGGCAGAATGGTGAACAGCTAAGGGTGAAGTGCTCTACCCATCTCTGCAGGCCACATACAGAGCCACAGGCTGCAACACAGACACACATGGGTCAGATCAGCACACCCAGGATTGTTGCCAGTAGGGGAAAGGCAAAGAAAGCAGGCAAGGTTGATGCACCTGCAAGGCTGAGTGGCTGTTTTGTTTCAGTACTGCAGACTGAAGCCAGGACTCCATGCATCCTAGGTTGTCACTGTACAACTGAAATATATCCCGGCCTGCATCTAGGCTGGCATCAAGTTTACCATCTTCCAGCTTCAACCTACCCAGTATGGAATGCCTTTCAATAGTATGTGGCAGGAAAAAAAAAAATAGGTCAGCCTGACTCAAAACTCAGACCAAGTCCCCTGCAGTCCAATCAAGAGTGTTTAGAGCTCTCTTGCCATGCTTGGAAGCTGGAGATCAGAAGTAATGAGCATGTGGAGAAATTAAAAGACAGCCACAAGGTCCAGGAAGATATTTTAAGCAAAGGGAGCCAATGAATCGTGCTCCATCTGCTAGCAGTTGGAATTTGTAAACATCACCAGTATAGAAGGATATTAAGGAAATGAGGAAACAGGGCTTTTGGTATTATGCATCAACCTAAAATAAATTTTTTTAAAAACAAGTTTTTCTTTCAATTGCATGAAATTCATAATGTAAAAGCAAATCAACTAACAAACCCATGCGCATGCATCTCCTTTGTAGACACTTGGCTTGATCCTTTGTG
This sequence comes from Ctenomys sociabilis, assembly GCA_004027165.1. Taxonomy (NCBI): domain Eukaryota; kingdom Metazoa; phylum Chordata; class Mammalia; order Rodentia; family Ctenomyidae; genus Ctenomys; species Ctenomys sociabilis. The sequence continues at coordinate 12,529 of PVKA01017702.1, forward strand.
CTCAGGGCAGAACAAGAAAACCAAGTCATCTAGAGTGACCACAGCAGGGAGGTAAACACACTGTGGTGTGTGTGGCTACTCTGGAACCATCCAAAGGAAGGAAACGCTGTCATATGCTCCAGTATGAATGAGGTTGGAAGACAGGATGCTACGGGAGCCAGTTCCACAAGGGCAAACGTAGTGTAATCCCACTCCTAGCAGATCCTAGAGCAGTCAGATTCACAGACAAGTGGGAGTGATGAGTGTCAGGGTCCAGGAAGGGAGAAGGCAGAGCTTGCGTTTACTGGGCTAGAGCTTGAGCTTGGGAAGTAAGGATGTGCTAGCGGTGGATGCTGGCGGTGTGGATGTTCTCAGTACCACTGAGTTGAAAAGGGGTTAAGGGGTAACTATTATATTACTCGTATGTTACTACAAGCTTTGGAAAATCACCCAGGAGCAAAGCTTAGGCCACATTTGTGATCTCAGTGCTGTGACATCTTTGCAGCTGGCTTATTTCCTTTAGCGTCACGTATGCCGGAATCATCCATGTTGGAATGTGTGACAGCTTTTCTTCTTGGTTCCTCAGAGGCAATTTGTACCACACGGGCTGGGATACTCCAGTGACTTCCAGCTGAACAGAAATGTCAGCTGTTTTTCGTAACTCTCTCCCTCCCTTCCTGACTCCTCCAGGATTAGCACATTCTGACCTACTGAAAGCAAAAAGGCTCTAAATTCTGGAGAAGGAACTTAAGGAAATTCTTCCTGCACATGTTGCTCAGAGCAAAACTTTCCACAAATTTGCATTTCTCTAGGTCCTAGATGGTTGATAAGTTTATCTCTAAAATTCTGGGCTATCCCAAACTGATGTAAATTTTCCTTAACTCTGTAAGGAACCTACAAAGGTGTTTGGATGACAACCAGTGTGTTGAACAACTTGCTGGCCTTTTCTTAGGAGCCTTTCTTAGGCTGCTAGCCTAAGGGCTTTGGGGACATTTTGCGGTTCTATTGATTTTTACAGTTCTTAATGCATGCTGGAATTTTCCTGGCTCTTCCCCCAGGGGAAGGGATGGGGAGGAGAGGCCACTCAGATCCCTTGGGCAGTAACAGAGTCCAGCCTGGAGGAAGTCCAGTGAGGTCCCCTCACACAGCAAGACAATTTGGCAGTCATTTTGAGGTCCCACTCACCAAAGCCCCAGTCCCCAGGAAGTCCTACTTAGACAGACAGGTACCTCTGATTTCATTCTCTCAGGAACTGGGGTGACCAGAGCTGTTCAATCTATAGTTGAGGGTCATGCTATTTTCCAAGGGTATTTTTGTCCTATGGGTCTTCATTACAGACCTTCCAGTTCTCAGATTTTCCAGTCTCAGAGCAGAGCTAGGGAGGCATGTTTCCCTAAATCTAGAAAAGTAGTAATTGCGCTCAGAGCTGGATGCACTTAGCAGGGTGGGCAGTGTTGGGTGGTGGTGGTGTGTGTGTGTGTGTGTGTGTGTGTGTGTGTGTGTGTGTGTGTGTGTGTGTGTGCGCATGCTGACCTGGCTACAAACGTTAGACAGGAGAATGAAAAAGTAGCTTTCACTGTTCCTGGTGTCAGTGAGAAGACTAGATCTATTTCAACAAGTTGGGGACCTGAGGACAGTGTACCCGCAGTGTTAGGAAATATGTCACAGTGGTCCAACTTAGACTCAGGCTAGGGAAGAAGACAGCCACCAGCTAGGGCCCTGATGCTGGAAGGCTGATGGCCAGGTAAAGTTACCAAACAGAAGGATGTGCAGTGTGGATCCAGGGACCAAAACTGGGGTACAGAGAGGGACTGGGAACTTAGAACAAGCAGTGTCACAGTACAGCTTGACAGCCACAACTAGGTTCTGGGCATATCTTAGCCACCTTCTTGTTGGTGGGACAGAATACCCACAGCTTCAGGAAGAAGTTTGTTGTGGCTCACAAGTGAAGCCCCAGGTCAGCTGGCCCTGGGGCAGAATCGGCATGATGAAAGGGTCCAGAAAGGCCTTTAATGTGGAAGCCAGGAGGTAGAGAGAAAAAGGAGAAGCCAGGGAGATAGACCCTTCTAGCTTCCAACCCCAGTGACCAGCCTCTTCTGGCCAGGCCTCATCTCCAACCAACACACTCAATTGCTTACCTTATCAGTGGATGGTTCTACTGATGACATGACCATGGTATCCCCATGATCCAGCCATCCCCAAAACCCCTTAATACATAAGAGCTTGGGGAAGTATTTCAGATCCAAAGCACAATAGGGAGGTATTTGGTAAATT
>PVKA01017702.1:14881-45327 GCA_004027165.1 Ctenomys sociabilis
AGAGAGAGAGGAAGGAAGGAAGGAAGGAAGGAAGGAAGGAAGGAAGGAAGGAAGGAAGGAAGGAAGAGAGAGAGAAAGAAAGAAAGAAAGAAAGAAAGAAAGAAAGAAAGAAAGAAAGAAAGAAAGAAAGAAAGAAAGAAAGAAAGAAAGAAAGAAAGAATAGGTAGGAGGATGAAAGGGTAAGTAGACATATGATGATCTATCCATGACAGAGGATAGAAAAGATCAGATCATGAAGGTCCTCTAAGGAATTCAAATATAGCATAGGAAGCCATTTAACTAGTGTAAACAGACGACTGAAAAGTAAAAGAGCATGTCTGAAATATCTCTGTGGTTCATGTGGCTAGCAGGCTGGCAACAGGTGCAGACTAGAACCAAGAGACTGGTTGGAAGGTTGTTGTAGCAAGTGACAATAATGACCTCAAATTAGGTAAATGCCAGTGGAGTGGAGAAAACGGACAGCTGCCACAAAATTTTAGAAACTGTACATTTCAGAAATCAGTGGCCATTACTTAGACATGTTAGTAAGTGAGGGAGGCTTCCAGAAAGCGCTCCAGGGCCGGGGGTGGCTGAGGGATGATGGCTCATCTCATCAGGGTAATGGAAGAGTATGACAACATGATTATCAGAACTGTCATGGGCCTGTCTGCAAGCCAGAGCCCTTCCCTGAATGCCAGGGCCAGTGCCAGTCCTTCCTCACCCTCCACTGAGTCCCCAGAATTTTGTGTGGTCTCAGGGATGTGGTTTGTATCTGGAGCTGTTGACTAACAAGTGACTATGAGGCTTAGATTAGATCACCTCCAAGGACCTTCTCCCTCAAGTGTGCCGCTCTGTGACATCCACACAGGAAGGTAGAAAGGGTGTGGCACGAGGAGCTGGTAGGTCAGAGTGCAGAATCTTTCACAGGTAAACTAGAAGAGGGGAAAGGCCTCCGCGTCTGGGCTCAGGCCACGGTGACATGCCAGCACACCTTGGACTCCTTCCATAGCATCTGTGTCTCACTCACTGTTCTGGGATCTTATTTCTAGAGGCTTCTTCCTCCAGAGAAATGGCACAAACAGTAACTGCTGTGTTTTAAAGAAAGCTGGTGTGAATGGAGTGTGTGTTGCCTTCATCCGCAGGAACAGCTGGGCATTGAACCAGAGCCTCACTGTTGTGACATATCCCTGGAGAAGTAGGTCAGTTGTCATAAGGATAGTCAGAGAGGTCCACAACAGTGAGATGCTTGGCCTGAGTGCTCTGCTTCGCTCAAAGCTCCAAGGCTAAGGGCCATGAACCATTTTTAGTTTTTCTCTTAATGATACACTTCTTTCCCTTATTCTGGGGTAAACAGATACAGAAATACATTCCCTGCTTTATCTTCCATCACGAGTGTCCCCCTCATAGAAATGCCACTATTGGGGGTCTCGCCTGTAGAGGTGGCACCAATCATCCTTGCAGGATGTTCTGCCTTTGACTTTGCACGACTTCCAAGAATCCCCTACAAGCGATCTGCAGGCTTCTGAGATGCATCAGTGTGTGCCTGTGCTGCTCACCTTCCGGGGAGGCGGGACCAAGAATAGAGTATGGAGGAGCCCGCCAGAGGGCAGGGCAGTGTCTGAAGAAGCAACATCAGATGCTGGGGCTCAGAGAAGGCTCTGGCAAGTTCACTGACAGGCGGTGATCAACGCGAGTATGGCCTCTTCCTTCCTGGTCTCCCCCTCAGACAGGAAGGGGATGAGGCCCCATCAACAATTATACGTGAAAGGGAGTCCTATGCACAACTCAGCCTGTGACATGGAAGAGTGGGGGCTTCCCATGTCTCACTGTCACTCCACATTTCCCTCCCTTAACTGTCATGAAACACAGACAAAGTGTGAGAGTCACCAGCTAATCTTCAAAGGGGGATAGTTGAGCTGTTCTGGGGGGCAGGCTTCTACTGGCAGAAAGCTTCCACAAACTCTGCTCCTTCTGAGAAAACCCACAGCATAAACTGCTCCTAATACTTTTCTTAGCTACTTCAAAGAGATTTGGGTTTTTTGATCTGCTGTCCCAAAGATAGGAGAACACTAGGCTGTCTAGTGAAAAAATGGTCCACAGAACAAATATAGCAGTGTAAATATATCACTCTTCCTCTAAATGATTTCGTACTTATGTTGAAGGAAACAAGATGCTGTGCATCAAAATTCAAAATCAAGTGAATGAAAATAAATGTATAGACTTATTTAATTTAATCATGCAATTCATTAATTTGAGACCCCTCCAATGGACCCAAATATGAAGAAAAGACATACATTAGTATACATGAAGAACAAATAATCATTTGTGCATAAATTATTTGATATTGTTCACCTTCAATGTGGCTGAATTGCTTAGAATCCTGAAATAAAAAAGCTCTCTACCCTCATTTCAGAACCCATAATTGAAGACATGTATATACATGTATATTGTGACCAAAAAATTAAATTCCATTTAGAATGTGAATATCCTTTCATGGGGAAAGGTTGCAAAAAGATTGGTTCTGCTTCCTTGCCGTAGAGCTGTATGCAGCCCCTGAAAGGACTCATCAGACTTCTCAGGGCCTACAGGGTGGGATTCTGTTACGCCTTGAGAAGTGAGAAGTACGAGATGCGCGGCCCCGCTGAAGCCCACCTTGCACGCACCTGCCCATCTGTAACTGTCTGCACAGAGACGAAGGTGTGCGAAGACGTATTCAAGTCATCATGAAGACTCTACAGAGCAGGAGTGAAAAATAGGGAGGAGGAAGAGGAAAGCAAACGAGGATCGTAGAAAGCTATGAGTCCTGAAATGTCACATATCTTGCAACTTATGTGAAATTGACATACATGGATGTCTCAGTTACTTTCGTCTCATTGCTGGGACAAAATACCTGACACCCAAAATGAAGGAAGGAAAGGGTTATTTAGCTCAGAGCTAGTAGAGGTTTCAGTTCATAATCAGCCAGCTCCCAAGCAGAGTAGCACAAGGCAGAGAGGGCCACAGCTTGTGGCTGCAAAGAACAGCAAAGAGCGAAGGGAGGGTCAGCTGCTGCCTCTTGCCCTCCTTACACTGTAAAGCAGATTACCCGCCCCAGGGTGAGAATAGCACACCTGTAATCCTACCATTGGATCAAGAATTAATCAAAAACTCTAGAAAGCTATCCCATGACTGCCTGAGGCTTTGAGGGGACAGCTAGACATAACCATAGCAATGGAGGACAGCTCTAAAATGTTAGCAGTTTTATTTTCTTTCTGTGTCATTTGTTTGTTGTTCAAATGTTTTTACTGAAAGCATTTTAATCATGTTTATTATGAATCCAAAAAGCTTTATTTTCTCCTTTTAATTTTTTAAAGGTTCTAGTGCTATGTTTCATATGATCTGTCTTTTTTTTTTTGCACTTTATTTATATTTTGGATTTCTCATATAAGAGAAACCATATGAAATGTAAGCTTGTGTGTCTGATTTATATCACTTAACAAAAGATAGAAATAGAACAAGGAAGGGAAAGAGAAGGGGACTTTTAATAACTAAGATGCATTGTATACATATATCAATGCCTCCAAATGAATGTAATCATTATGTACTTCAAACACGTACTGATAAAAAAAATTGATAAAAAGATTTTGTTTTATTTTGAAAATTTTAATAAGCTTAGGTTTTAAAGAAAAATAAGTACAGGCTACCAAAGGTGTTTGCTTTTAAAGTTGGAGAAGCTCAGCTAGGTCCAAAAGCTCCTGTTTTCACAAACTTCCCCCTGAACTACCGTCCTACCGTCTACCGTCCTCAGCTTGTTAGGAGATAGTGCTCAAGTGTCTCTGCATCTGGAGGCCCACTTTCTCCTGTGATTTGCATTAGAAGGCTCTCTGTCTTTTCACACAGTGCAGCGAGGGCTGGGGAAATAGCGCAGAGCAAAGCACCTGCCTGGCAAGCGCAAGGTCCTGAATTTGATTCCTTGTACCAAGAAAATAAATACATAAATGAATGAATGAATAAATCAATAGTGCAAGTGAATCTTTTGGGCTTACAGTTTATTTATTTATCTTGCAATGCATTAGTCCTTCAATGCCTCTGTCATTTTACTTTGCTTTTGGATAAATTTTCACAGAGCATTTAAACGTACACTTTTGTAGTATCTGGCCAAAAGGGAACTTCTTTCCCTGGAATACTTCGTAACTCCCCAAAGGATCTGTGTGATGCCAGACCTGCCCTCTTTATAATTTTAATTTTTATTTTAATTTTTATTAGTACATATTTGCAGTACATAATGATTACATGCTGTTTTATAGAAGATATTTGGCCTGGAGCACATATTCTTAAGAAAAATTCCTGGCTTTTAAAATCCACTGAACAGGGAGGGGGCCAAGAAGATAGCTCAGCAGACTAAAGCACTTGCCTAGGCAAGCTTAAGTAAGCCCAGGAGCCACATGCCACACCAGCCCCACCCTCAGGGCAGGCTAAACCAGCCACAAAAAAAAAAAAAAAAAAAAAAATCAGCAAAGACTGGCCTGGACTTGTACAGCTGGCAAAGCTGAGTCTCTGGAACGTGGGACTGAGTGAAGGTGAATCTCAGGGAACATCATGGGAGAGGTGGCGGAAACTTATTAGGAAAATAGGGGCCTCCTATCATGGATGCTGTCGCCCAAATACCTCTTTCCCCTGCACATCCACATACCTATCCAGACACACACACACACACACACACACACACACACACACACACACAAATCTCACAGTGTAATCATTCTGTGTGAGACTGACACATTTATTATTATGGAGCCATATCAAAGTGTCATTACCTCCCAGAGTCCATAGTTTAGTCCATTAGAGTGCATTCATGGTGTTGTAGGTACTATAGACAGTTCAGACAAAGGCATCCACTATTACAGTACTTTGCAGAACAGTTAAATTCTCCATTTCCCTTGCCCTGACCCCGGCAGGGAATCACTAACATTTTTTAATCTCTTCATAGCTTTATCTTTTTCATGTCATATAGTTGTAATTATACAGTGTGTTGTCTTTCCATATTGGCTTCTTTTACTTAATAATATGCATTTAAGCTTCCTGAATGGCTTTTCATGACTAGATACCTCATTTCTTTTTAGTGTGGAATACTAGTCTGTAGTCTGGATTACTGTAGTTTATTTATTCATTTTTCTACTTAAAGCCATCTTCACTACTTCCAAGTTTCATCAATTATGAATCAAGCTATGTATATTTATGCATTTGTAGGTTCTTGTGTGAACATAAATTATCATTTTACAAAGGAACAGGATTTCTGGATCAGATGATGCAGTATCTCTAGTTTTTTTTAAGAAATGGATAAGGTTTTTTTTTTTCCAGAGTGGTTGAATCATTGTGCACTTACAGTAACGAATGAAAGTTACTATTCCTCCACACTCCCCAGCATTCGGTGCTGTCAGTATTCTGAATTTTGCCATTTTAATAGGTGCATAGTGGAATTTCATGGTTATTTTAATTTGCAATTCTCTATTGACAAACAATAGGAATCTTTTAAAATACTTATTTTCCATGTGTATATTTTCTTTTCTGGGTTATTGTTCAAGTCTTTGCTCTTTGTAATCAAGCTATTCATTTTCTTAGTTTTTGAGTTTTAATAGTTCTTTGTACATTTTTAATAGTCATCTATGGGACACATCTTTTGTAAATATTTTCTCTCTCAGTGTTGTTTTCACACTATCTTGACAGGCCTTTTGCACAGCAGAAATTAGAAATTGTAATGAAGTCCAGCTTGTCAATTATTCTGTTTACCAGATTTATCTTTGCTATTTCATTTAATAGTTATTGTCACACTCAAGATCATCTAGATTTTCTTTCATGTTATCTTCTAGGGTTTTATAATTTTGCATTTTACATTTATGTCTGTCATCCATTGATATTAAATTTTTGTGGTGGGCATAATGTCTAGATCTACTCCTTTGTAGGTATTCCAGTTGTCCTAGCATTATCTGTTTGAAAGATTTGATGACATTATAGTGTGTCTGCATCTTTCTCAGACCTGTGGGGGTCAATTTCTTGGCTTTCCATTCTGTTCTCTCACCAATACCATTCTGTCTCAATTACTGCACCTTTATAAGAAGTCTTAAAGTTGAGTGGACTCATTCCTCTGATTGATTTCCTTCTCCAATGATGTTTTAGCTGTTCTAGACCTTTTATCTCCATATAAACTTTAGAGTCACTTTGTTGATCTCCGCTTTGGAATCTAGGTATTTTGACTGGAACTGTATGGAATCTATGCATCAGATGGAAATAATTGGTATTTTGACAGCATAAATGTTCCTTTCCATGGACATGGAGTGTTTCTTCATTTATTTAATTCTTGGCTCCTACTTTTCATATGTGTTAGATTGTACATAATGTGTTAGATCTTTAGGTTGATATTTCATTTGGGGAGATGCCAATATAAATAATGTTGTTGTTTTCTGTATTTAGGGCAGAGTCTACAGGGTCTCACTGTGTAGATCGGACTCGAGGTGATTCTCCTGTGTTCAGCCTCCCAAATGCTGGAATTACAGGCTCGCGCCACCACGCCCAGTCTCAACCACCATCTCAGAGCACCTGGGTGGGGGAGGGGAGCAAAACGCCCCCGGGATGGAACCCTGGCCACTGCGCTCTGCCTAAGCAACAGCTTTAGTCCGCTTTAGGCAGGCCCTTAATACTGTATTTTTAATTGCAAATTCTACATGTTTATCTCTGTTATATACAAAGGTTATTGATTTCTTATATTCATATTCGCCTTGCAACTTCACAATCAGTGCTTATGTTTGAGGATAATTTTGTTGGTGAATTTGTCCAGATTTTCTGCAGAGATGATTGTGCCATCTGTGACCACAAGCAGTTTTATTTCTTACTTCCCAACCTGTGTACCTTTCATTTCCTTTTCTGGCCCCATTGCATTAATGAGGACTTCTGGAACAATGTTGAAAACCAGTAGTGGGAACATCCTTGTATTGTTTCCGCTCTTAGTGAGTGAGAAAGCATCTACTTTTTAATGACTAAGGATGATATTAGGTGGAGGGTTTTGGTAGCAATTGTCTATCAGTTTGCAAGCGCTTCTTTCTATTCCTAGTTGGTTGAGAGTTTTCATCACAATTTTTTGGGGGGTTTTATCAAACGATTTTTCTATATTTGTTCATATATCATGATTTTTTTTTCCTCTTCAGGGATACAATCTACTGGAATAAAATCCATTTAGCTATGCTGCACAGTTATTTTTGTGCATTCTTGGATTCAACTTACTACCATTTTGTTGAGAATTTTGCATCTATATGACAATGACATATCTTGGCCTGTAATTTTCTTTTCTGTAATGCCTTGGTGACATATGAGCTAGCATCCCACTTCTACCTCCTGGAAGAGGTTTTTTTTTTTGGCAGACCCAGGGATTGAACTCAGGCCCTTGTACTTGCCAGAGAAGTGCTTATTCAATGAGCCATCTCCCCAGCCCTGGAAGAGATTAAGGGCTGGCTCATTTTTTTCTTTAGACATTTGGTCAAATTCACTACCTGTCTTTTATACTTTCTGTTTTAGAAGGTTACTGATCAACAGAATTTCCTATAATCAGTACAATTCTATTCATATCTCTCTTTCTCCTCCTCCCCCTCTCCAGAGATCTGGGTTACCTATGGATTGGGGATTGGAAAGAATGGAGACAGTGCCAAGTCTCCTGAAAAGGGACTCAGCTCACACCTCATTCACCAATGCTGTTACTTCGTTGTTCAGGAACCTGTTAACCAGAAAACCACCCAGATTCAGAGTAACAATGTGTGTCTTTCTTATGCCTCCTTGGGCTTTGTGCTCTATTTCTTTTTTGTTTTTAAAACAACTTACATTCCTCCCTATCTCTCCTATTCTTTGTAATAATTATCAAAGTAAGTTTAACAGAAGAGATCCTTCCTGAATTTACAAAGAAAATCATTTCCCAGCAACGTAGAAGAGTAAGTCTGTTGCTGGAGAGAGGCGAGGTGTAAGGCAGCAGCCTGCCAGGGGCCAGTAGGGCCTTATCTGTGCTGGGTTAGGGCGCAGCCCATCCCCAGGCCCGCCTCCCTGTGATCCTGGCTCAGCCAGAGCTTGAGAGACTTGCCGGCAGGGGAGCTCTTTAATTCTCAGCTCCCTCTGTTGTAAATGCAAATAGTAACATCAAGCTTTTAGGCTTCTTCTGAGGGTACATGAGGTAAGACTCTGAAGCCTCTAACACAGTGCCTGGTAAGGCACTGATGGTTGTGCTTATGTTTATTATTAATTCATCTGACAGGAGATTTACTGAGATTCTCTTCACTGGTACAGGGGATGTAAAGATATAAAGTTAGCACTTGTCCCTATGAAGAATATAATCCTCTTGGGGAGCTAGGATGATGCAGATCATTATAATAGAAAATAGAAAGTGATAAAAAGCAAAAGAAACAAAGAATGGTGAATGCAGACTGGAAGGAGATGGGCTCTTTGAGCTTGGGCAGTCTCACCAGAACCTGGGGATTTGAGATTCGGTCACTGAACAGTCCGTTGTGGTATCCTGCGACGTTGAAAGGTAATGCAGGTCTTTGTGCTTGCTGTCTCCAGCATTTCTGTGTGTGTGTCAGTTACTTTTCTCTTGTTGCTGGGTCAAAATATCTGACACCCAATATTAAGGAAGAAAGGGTTTTTTTGAGCTCAGACTCTGTGGAGATTTCAGTGTATACTCAGTTGGCTCCAAGGCAGAGTGGTGCATGGCAGAGGGCAGCAAGGCATGGAGGCAGAAAACAGCAAAACAGCAAGAGCAAAAAGGGAAGAGTGGCCTCCAGCAGGCCTTGCTCCCTCCCCTGTGTTGCTTTTGGGCCACCTGGCCCAGAGCGGGCATAGCCCTCACACCCATCATCCCAGCACTGGACCATGAATGAATCACAAACTCCAGGAGCCTGTCCCATGACTGCATGAAGCTTTGGGGGAACACCTAGACGCAAACCATAACAATGTGATTCCCTACTGCAGGCACCCAGGAAGGATGCTTCTGCATGCTCATAGCCACGAAGCCTTGTTTGGCCTTTGAAAGGGGTGTGGCCTTCAATCCCCGTTTCTGCCAAAAAAAAAGAATGAAAGAAAGGGGCTTGGCCAACTCCCTCTGACTTGTCCCCTCTGGTGGCTTCTCTACTTGGACTCATAGACTTTGTTCTGCTCATCAGACTCAGCTCTCTTGGCAGCATGCCTCTTTGGGACCTTGTCCTTGCTGCCTGACTTCACCTGCTCTATGACTTCCTGAATCCCCTCCCCTCCATTTTTTAGCAACTGTAAAAGTGGGTCCCTTACCATCTTTGGACCTTGTAGCTGAATTATCTGCTGGATGTCCCACCTATCACCTATCACCTGGATCTTGCTTTACTGTGAGTGCTTAGCTCCATTCATCCAAATCTGTGAGGCTTTTCTTATCCAGAAGCAACTGGCTTCCCAAGACCTGCCTTGTGGCTGTCAGTGAGCATTCAAACCATGCCAGGGATGGCTTCCCGGGGTGGTGCTGAGGGCTTGTGAGGGGCCTGCTTGTCCCACGTGTCCAGCATACATGTGGCCTTCTCCGGGGGCACAGAAGTGCTTATTTCAGCCCTCACAAATGAAAACGTTTAGACATTCAGCGAAGCACCCCAGCTGCAGTCTGCGTATTTCATATCCTTGTTGGTGACAGCGTCTCCTTTTGGGAGCAGGGCTGGCTGAGGTGAGATGAGAACAGCGTGGGACTTGTTGAGGAGCCATTTGGAAGCCACCCCACGTGGAGAATTGAAAATGAATCTTTAGAGACTGTTGTCCGGGCAGGCTGGTAGGGGGAGTGTTGGGGAAGGCCCACAGCTGGCATTTCTCTCTGCAGATGCCTTTCCTTTTGTGACTGGGCACCAAGACTGTGGTCAGTCAGGAAACAAGGGACTCCAGGAGGACACCAGGGTAGCCCTTAGCTTGAGAACCAACCGATGCTGCATTGCACACGGGCAGACTTCTTTGCCTTGGAATCTTGTGTCCCACCTAATCCTCACCTGCAGAAGGCATGAAGGAGGGGCCAGGGAGGGGTTGTGGGCCCTGGGACTGGCTGTCTTATGCAGTTATGTGGCTCTTCCTTCGCAGCACTGTGTCTGTCCTTAACTGTCACTGCCCATGGTGAGGATCCCTAAAAACAGTTCAGTTGTGTCAGATCCATGTACCAACGAATCACAGTGAATGCATTCACGATGTGCCTCAAACATGCATGTAGTACAAAAAAAAAAAACAAAAACAAAAACAAACAAACTAAATAAAGATTCAAAATGCTAAATGTCCCAGGACCCTAAACTTTAGAATAGCAGCATGATGCCACAAGTAAAACTTCCACACCTGACCTCATGTAACAGGTCATGATCAAAATGCGTGTGCACTAGACTAAAATTTCCTTTGGGCTATGTGAGGTGTAAACGACTTTCATGTTTAGACTCAGGTTATATCCCCAAGGTACCTCATTATATATGTGCAAATATTTGAAATTTAAATATATTTAAATATGTGCAAAATATGAAAAAATATGAGAGCTAAAGAAAGCATTTCTCCTCCCAAGGTTTGAGGCAGAAAATACTCAGCTGCTATGAGTTTACACCCTAAATTACTAATTTCTGTCTCCTGCAAGATAATAAACACTGAGAAGTCTGGGGGCTGTCTCATGCTAGTAGGGCCGGGCATGTGTGGTGCTGGGCAGATATGAATGGATGGATGGATGGATGGATGGATGGATGGATGGATGGATGGATGGGTGAAAGAAGACATGAAATGTGCTTTGCAGGATGCCTGGTATAAAAATAACCACTAAGAGTGGGAGGGTTTTTTAGTTTTGCTCTCTATATTATTGGGTTAATTTAATTTCGTTGAATAATATTTACATATTTTTTTAAATCTCTAGATGATAGCAGGGAAACAGTAAATGCAGGCATCCAGGGGTTGAAGGGAGAGCAGCCCCCTTGGCGCTGAGTGGCCAGCTGAGAGGTGGGTGTGCAAGTCTGTGTCCTGGGCACACAGCTCACTGTGATGGCGAGGCAGCCTATACCTGACATCACACAGAATGCCCAGCGGGCAGCCTGCCAGGCCATGTGGCCTCAGCCTCATGGAAGGTTGGAGGTGGATAAGGTTGCACAGGCTCAAAAGGTGAAGTCACATATTTTGGTGCTTTAACTGTAAAACATGACACAGCACATCTGCTCCACCAGACAGCCTAGCCAAGGGAGACACATGCCTCCACTCTTGTCACTGGAGTGGAGCTGATGGAGGTTACCGCACTGGGCATGAAGTCTGCAGAGCAGGGTCAGGCCTCCTCCTGGCTCTGCTCTGGCATTTATACCTCACTGTCTTTGGAGAAAGCCATGAGACAATGTGTGGGCAGAGGAGCAGCCATCTAAGCCGGCGGGTCTCAGCTGGGGCCTGTGTTGCCCTCTTGCCTTAAGCACATGGGCAATGTCTGGAGATGCAGTTAGTGGGCATGATAGGAACGTGTGGTGGTGTTACAGGCAGTTAGTGGGGAGATGCCAGGGATGCAATGAGGCGTGCTACAATACCCGGGCTGTATTCCTCACCTACACAAAGGATTATTTGGTCCAAAATGTCCATAATGCCAAGATGGAGAATCCCTGGACTTGGGTGCTGCCAGTTTATGTAGAAAACTCTTTGCCATTAGTGGGAACCAGGTTTTGAGAGAGCGAGAGGGTCTGGGTGGGGCACTTTGGATTTACCAAGGTGAGGAGCCCTGAGAATCTTATGTGGAGATATAGGAGGACCCTAGGCTGAAAATGATTAGCTGAGGCTGTGGGATAGATGTGCATCTGAGAAGGGGTCTGTGGAAGACAGTCACTGAGGCCACAGCTGGGCTCCATGAAGGATGTGAATGAGCAGATGACCTGTGGTCCCCTGGGAAGAGTGCTGGGGCAAACAAACACAGCCTCCAGCTGCTGTGGTGGGGCCCTCTTCGCACACACACACACACACACACACAGAGGCATGCATGCATGCACACACACACACACACATCACATGCACACAGGATGGCAGAAGTGTTTGAGATGCCCTCCAGCTCCTAGCCAGTCACTTAGCTTCCTTCCACTACTGGCCCAGACCAAGTCACTCAAAGAAATGTATGAAGTTGTCACTGGGTAGATACTAGTGGTTAGTCAGCTTCTGAACTGGCACGTTCTGGCATCTTCAGAACCCAACACATACAAAGTATGTAGAAAATCTTAAACATAAACACATTATGTCCTTGATAAATAGAAGGAATATTGTAGAATGGAGCTGACAATCCTCAGCGGGCAGGGGAAGTGTCTCCGACCTGGAAAGGTACAAAAGCATTGTGGGTGGCTCTGCCTTCTCCCTGGAAGCCACCTGGCAGGGCTGGTGTCATACAGTCTGAGGCAATGGCTCACCAGACAGCTCATTCCTGCTGCCTGGAAAACCCTGACCTGGCAGAAACTGTGCCCAGGCAGAGGGTGCCTGGCAAGGTACTGGGCTGCAGCCCCAGCACGTCTTCAGCATTGCATGGGACTGAGTGCTGGGCTCTCCCTCCCTCCTGAGAGCGAAGCCACGCGCCATCCCTCCAGATCTCCTATGTTGTATCCTTCAAGCAAATGTCAAGGTAAATGCTGCTCCCAGCTCTTACAATCTTCCTTCTGATGTTTCCAGACTTTCCTGCGGTGCACACTCCCTGCAAGGCTGAGCAAGCGTGTCTAAAGATGAACCCCATGTAACCACAGTCTGTCGCTGCCAGGGAATCTTCTTCCCTTACTAGATTCAGACTTCCAGAACTGTGTTTTCACAGGTGATATTTCTAAGCCCTTCTAAGAATTAATGAAGTTCTCAGTTGCACCGTTTTCAGCTCAGGCCCACCTATGGACAATGCTCAATATTAAAGCAAGGATTTTCTTCTTAATAATCCTCACTGCTGCCTCAGCAATCCAGTTTGTACACAAAGGGAATTCCTGTGAGCCTGCAGTGGACCCTTCTTACTAAGATACAGTGTGGTGGCATTTGGGAATCTTATTTGGGATACAAACTCTAGGAAAATTTTCTCAAACCTCTGTGCACCAGGAAATACCAGGAAGTTCTGTCCTCTGTGAACACCTGCAGCTCGCTGTCTAGCTGTGAGAAGCCAGGCCAACCATAACTCTGGATGTTGACCTCCTGCTGCAGAGCTCTCTGGACCACAGGGGAACTGCTGCCTCTGAATGGCAGAAACATCCACATAGCCTTCTTTCATCCTCCTACTCAAAGGCCATGTAAGCGTTTGGGCTTTAAGCGCCTTTCCCTGTTTCTCAACACCACTTGCAGAGCCTGCCCTTGACCTCTGAAGTTCGTGCCCGGTAGACATCCTGAACAAGAATGTCACCACTCTAACAAGTGGACTTTACTTTTTAAAAAGTCTTTAATTTGAACTTCCCTAATGATATTTTCATAATTACCAAATAGCAGGAAATAGATGCAAGCTCTCTTAATTTTATCATTCTAAATGTCACAAGAATGGCAAGGATCTTTAAAAGACAAAAGAAGTGCTTCAATTAGTAATTCCCATGGTAACTAATAGAGCTCTATCTCTTTTTCCCTTTTCTGTGGCTATTTTCAGTACTTAAATTGATTTACATCCCTATGGAAATGTTAAAAAAATAAAGCATGGATCCCATATGTCCATTCTGCCAGGGGTTTGAGCTTTTTCTGTTATTAATCATGTTATTTCAGTTCTTCCCCAAGTTTCTGTAGAAGAAAAAAGGCAGCTCCTAATCTCACTTGTTTAAAGTAAGGATTTCACTTTGGGTTCCTTTTGTAGTTATACAAAATATAACCATGTAAATTATTTAATTTTGATTTCCACTTACAGGTTATATTGGTTATATGTGTTTTAATAGCCATACTTTAGAAGAGAAAGCTAGCTTCATTTGTACCAATTACAGTGAGGCCTTGCAGGACACTCAGTGCTTAAGGCCACTCCCAGATTTCAGTCTTCCCAGCCCCAGTTCCCCAGCATCAGATCTTCACCAGCTCATAGATCCTGCCAGTCTTTTTGTCTTGTCCTGCACCAGGACACCAGACACAGTGATATCCAGGCTACCACAGGACACTTGGATACCTGCATCATCCTGGCCTTTGCCACACTGGCCCTTTGGCATTATTGCCAGGGTGTCGCAGATGGCGCTGCAAGCCACCGGTCCCCTGAGAGCTCTGCAGGTGCCCTGCCTGAGCATGCTCACCAACAAGGAAATGAACCCAGTGTAGTAAGAGTAGACCTGCCAGATAGCCACCAAGCAGACCAGGACACCTCACAGAGGACAGGCACTTTATCCTTATTTCACTCTCAAGAACATAAACATCCAAAGAGGTCAGACTGTACATCTTGGGCTGGCAGGTCTTCTGCCTCAAGGACCTGCTGCTTCCGAAGCCAGTGTCTCCTCCCCAGCAGGTGTGTGAAGCCCATGGACATGCATCTGTTAAAAATTGCTATCAATTACCCAACATTTATCTGGTAAAGTGGGTCAAGAAGCTGAAGGAAAGCTTGAAATGCAGGAAGCTGCTCAGATATTGAGCAATGTTATAGCCAAAATAAACACTTTTCAAAGAAAAGGTAAAGATCAGTATTGGGCCAGAAAGATAGCTCAGTGGGCTAAGTGTCTGCTTAGGTAAGCGCAGGGACTGGGCTTTGATATCTGGCACCACATGCCACGTTGGCCCTGCCACTGGCCATGCTGAGAGGGCCACCGAGTCTGGAGGTGGTGGTGCACACCTATAATCCAGTGCTGGGGAGGCTGAAAACAAGAGGATAGTGAGACCCTATATCAAATACATTTTTAAAAAATTATTCAGAAAAGCGAAAAGGCTTATTCCATAAGAAATCAGGCTTTTGATGCCAAACAGGCTTCAAGGGCAAATTCAGCAGCAGTACTGTGCTCTTCCACCCACTCAGTTTCTTGCGGTCCATGGTCATGTGTTGCCCAGTAGGGAGAGTGGCAGAAGCAGGTGATCCAAGCAGCCCCTCAGTTGACCATATTGCAAAACTGAGTTTCTAGACAAATTAAACAAATTAATTTGTTTGCTTCCACATGCAGAATAAAAAGTAAATGACAATTAGAATCCAAAATCATAACTCAAATTAATGTTTGTAACTTTTAGCGGACTACAATATGCTTATAGAATAGTATGCATTTGTCAAAAGTAGACGATTAAATCTTCACAGAGCGTCTCCTCCCTGAGCCTCCTCTCGCTATCTTCTAGCCCCTTCTCCCTTTCTTTCCAGAGATGACCGTTGTCCCCATTCCTAACACCATGGATTAGTTTTTCTGGGTTTTAAACTTCATATAAATGGAATCCTAGACAGTACCAACATATCTCTTGTGTTTCCTGAATACCTACTATATGCAAGTGAGTCTAAATAATTGGGCTTTGATGCATCTTAAATTGTGTGTGTGTGTGTGTGTGTGTGCACTCACATATGCACACACATGTGTGTGCCTGTGTCTGTCTCTGTGTGTACTGATATGTACAGGCCACAGATTTGTGGCAACAGCCAGTCCTCAGAGGGCAGAACCTGCATGAGGACCAGCTCATGAAGCATGTGCTCTGGAAGGCATCGTGGCCACGGAACTCAGTCACCGTGCATTTGCTGCATCTACTAAGTCAGTAGGGCTAATTTGGTTTCTAAATTGTTAGAAAGATTTCTGGATGTTCCAGTCAGTTGTACTCTGGGATTGAGTAAGTAAGTTAGGGCAAAGGAGAGCAGAAGTCACCTTAGGTTTAGGAGAAGTAGGAGATGGCATGCAGAAGCCAGGTGGTGGCCATGACATGAGATCTGATGTCAAGGCAGACAGTTCGAGGCCCAGCATCCACCTAACTCAAATGTTCCCCAGTTCTTCCATCTAGGGAGACCTGCCTAGATGGCAGGGCAGGACAGGAAGATTCCCTTACCCTGTCCTGCGGGCTACTTTGTAACATTTGCATTTGTCCCTCTTCATGGGAGGATGGATTTGAGGTTGGATGCTACATTCATTGCTGACTGACTGGGCTCTTCTTTTCTTTCAACTCTGATTTTCTAGCTCATGAGGTTGCAATCAAAATAACTGAATGGCTGAGAGCATGAAATAGTTTTGGAAGCACTGAACAAATAGACACTCAATAAATTCTGGCTGCCTTTCCCTAAAGATAAGAGATTGCAACTGGGCCTAAGTTCAGCCCTGAGCTTCCTGGCTGACAAGGCAAAAATGAAACACAATGATTTGTATTGTCCTGGTCTGATTAAAAGAATGTTCCTAGTTTTTCAGGAAACACAAACACTTTTCTGGTGCTGTGTTCCAGCCAGCCTTATTTTGTAAACTGATAGGGTTTGCAACAAAGCTCCCCTGCCAAAGATGAAGCAATCTCCTTTTGCTGCTGCACAGCATCCATGAGTCAGTCCTTTAATTAAAAAAATACTAATCAAATATTTAATACTATAATACTCAAATAAGAAGGCTAGCCTTGGAGTTAGGATGGCATTTGGCTTCTCCATTGTTTCCACCACGTGGTATCTTTTCAGTGGATATTTTATAATACATCATAAGTGGAAAGGGCAAACCTGACAGCCAGAGGGAATACCCTGTCCACTCTGCTTGTGCAAGGAGCTTAGTGAGCGCAGGTGGCACGAAGACATCTAATGTCTTCACAAGGTCATCTGCTGGGGTAAGGGGGCTGATGTAGTGCACATTCTTGCCATCAGCTTCTTCAAAAGCAGGTTAGGAAGGGAATCCTTTGACTTGTTTGTAAAGAACAAGAGAGAGCTGGTGACCCCCATGGATACATGGTGGAGAGCACTGTTGGTTTATGAGCCTGATGGTTTTGTTCCAAGGGCCTGTGGCAAGAGGAATTTAGAACCTTTAAGGGAAGCCAGCGGTATGAAGGTGAAGATTTTTCCTATTTCCCTTCTCAGGGATTCCAGAATTTGTATTCATTTGAAACTTAATCCTAATGTTCAAAATATTAAAGTTTTGAGTTCTTAGTTGTTTTATAAGGGAATTTCACACACACATGCATACACATACATGCACTCACACACGCTCACACAATGTATAAGCAGAGTGTTTTTCCTACACACATGCAGGACTCCTCTGGAAGATGGGAAGTTGAGAAGGCCATTAAGAAGGCCACCTCATCATGAGAGGATCTCTAGGGACCCTATACTCCAAAGGTGCTTAGGGACCGAGTTGCTGGTTAGCACCCAAGATCACTCTGATGTTCAGAAGCCAGTCAGTGTAGTGACACGGGAGGGGTCTTACCAAGGCAGCCACAGTTGTGCAGGTGACAGATCTATATTTGCAGAATTGGTTGGAAGCAGACCTCTAAGCCTGCATCTCCTCCTGTTGCTCTCTACTGACCCGGAACTGCGTGCTTGATCTCTTCTTCCTAGCTGTCTGTTCCCTGGGGCTGGCTCTCGCCTCACCACCATCCACAACTCATCTAATGCACATTTTGAAGTGGCCTGATGCCTTTATGTAGTCACATGCCCCAAATATAGCAAGCGTCTCGCAAATATCTGCAGGCCAGCCTGTGACATGTTACAGCCAAAGGTGGCATGATGCCTATGAGCTTCTCAATAAGACTTTATTTATTCTCCCAAACTCTGACATTTGAATGTTTTGACTATGTTTTGCTAGTGGATGTTCAAGTTGTCATTATGGCTGAATTCACAAAAAGATAACCTTACATTACACCCATTACTGAAAATTGTAGCTGAATGATATTTCCGTTAAGGTCATCAGAATTATTTAGTAGAGAAAGATTGTTTCATTTTAATTATAAAGGTTTTGAATTAGTAGTCACTTTTAAAATAAACCATCATCTAGATGAAGTTTAGCTGGTCCCATTAGCTGGACATGTTTCACCATCATTAGAATTAATTGATATGGCAAGATCAGCTGGGGTCATTATACTGTCCCATGTCTGTGACACAACCAAGGAGATACCCTGCCTACAGTGTCTTATATCACACAATGAGGTCCTGCTTGTAAGTCAGGCTGGACTAAAACATTAAGTCGAGCCTTAAATGAATGTAAACTTCATTTCTCAAATGTTCACATCACGTTAATGGGACCCTCATAATAGGACTGGTGCATTTGGACAAATGGCTCATTCAAATGTCCCACTGAAGTATCCCTGTGGGCACAGAAAAGCCAACCCAAGACAAAGTACCAAGAAAATGTTGGCACATGGCTCTTGTTGAGCAGGCTTGGGTTAGGATGAAGTTTGATAGGCGCCTTGGAGGTGGCAATCCCGTTATCAGTTTCAATTCCCTCTTCTCTAAGGTGGGGAGGGCTCATCTCAACTCTCTGCTCTATAGGGCGATACCAGCCTGGCCTTTGATACATGGTGCGTGGTACCCGGGCCTTGCTGTTGCTGTGGCTTCTGACATCTCAGTTCCTTGATGGAAAGAGTGCCTGAGTGAGGAAAGTCAGATGGGCTCCATCCAGTCCCGCACTGAATGCTTATAAAACTATCCCGCTTCAGCTTGGGGGTTCTATTCCAAGACCCCAAATGAGTGCTGAAACCTTGAATGGTACCTAACCTAACAAATACTATATTTTTTCCTATTCATACTTAACTTTATTTATGAATTAGGCAGAGTAAGAAGCTGCAGGGGGAACTACTAATAAAATAAAACAATTCTAACAATACATAGTAGCAAAATCATCTGTATCTCTGTAAGCTTTGGGACAATTATTAATTAAAATAATGATTATTTGAGCACAAGCACAGGGCTACTGTGACATTCAGCATACTAACCACTTGGTGGCTACTAAGAGACAAGCGGGCGGTTATCACGTACAGTGTGGATACAGTGCACAAAGGTGAGTCAAGTCTCTGGAAAGCTAAAAAGAGATGTCATCACATCATTCAGAATGGTGAGATGTTTAAAACTTAAAAATTGTTTACTTGTGAAACATTCCATTTAATATCATTGGACCACAGTTGACTAGAGGTAACTGAGACTTTGGAAGAAGTATTGATGTTGGAGAGGAGCACCATGCTTCTCAATCCAGTTCTTGGGAAACTCTTGGAAGCACCAGATTTGAAGGTTAGTTTAAATGGAAGGAGACTGTTAGAGTCTCAATACTCCCAGCTGTTCATTGGCCAAAGACCCCAGAGAGGATGTGGGTTGTTCACTCAGGTTGGCCAAGAGTTCCTGTTGATGGGTAGGGGCACAGCGTGAGGTGTGAGGTAGTAGCTTCCTCTGATACCACTGGTTCGCTTCCAGCACAGCACTGAACTTCATGTAGTTTCCCCAAATTCAGCTTATAGAACTTTTACCTTTCTGGAGATCTAGTCTAGCCTTCAATGAGTCTTGCAGAGACCTTTGTTGGGCTTGCTCTTGGATCTTCGATGACCTTGGCATTATGGAGCTTGGTGGAAGTGCATCAGATGAAAGGCTAGGGATGTAGGGTGTTTGACCATGAGAGTATCATGGGAAAGGGGACGTCATGGTCATTGTTCTACTAGTCTGCTGAGTCCCAGTTCCAACTGCCACCCAGAGACTGCTCCTCCCAAACACAGCTTATCACTGAGGAAGTGACTTCTGGCCCTGGCATTAAAGGTAAGGATTTCCTAATGTCTGAGGCATGTCCCTGATCATGGAGTTTGGAGTCATTCAGATGGGGATAGTTTCTGGCTTGGCCTCTTACTGGACATGTGTTCTCCTGCACATTGCTTCAGAGTAGCATGAGGATTAAGCAGGATTTCACACACAGAGTATCCCACCTGGTATTGTTCTAATATCATGTAATTGTAGGTACCGAAGGGTTGCTACGTTGACTTATGGGCATGTGGCCCCATCCACAACCACTTCTTGGTGTAAACAGCGGGCTTTCTGCCCATATAGACCTCACTCTCTGTTTCCAGGTTCATTCACACAGCACTGTCTCATTCAGTCATCACAGTAGAGCCAAATGTTGCTGAAATGTCAGCAGGCAGAGCTCTGTCTCAAGAGCACACTTTGCCTCTTCCTCTCCCTCAGACTATAGGTTAAAAAAAGACCAGTGGCTTTGAAGGAGGCACACAGGGCCCAGAGACCCTGCGGGCAGGTGAGGACACGTGTAAGCTCCTTCCACCTGGCCTCTAGCATCTCCGTATGCTGCCAAGATCCAGACTAGGCGAACCTACAGCCCAGTAGCCCAAGCAAATGCATTTTGAAATGACTCCTGGCATTGTAAAGAAAGAAAATTATTTTCTTTGAGCTGTATTGCCCGGCAGTGGAAGAGGAAAACTGACCTTCTAGGTAGACAAAATAGAATGCAGTCAAACATTGCACTTTTGTTGTAGTATATTGTCCCAGAATGGAGCGCTGCATATTTTTCTATAATGCTGTTTTTGTTGCCGAGTGAATGCTGCAGTGTTCTTCGCTGTGGAGGAGGGATTCATTCCGAGTTCACAGAACTTTTTCAGTGGTGGGGAAAAATAGGTGCTTGTCCTCAGCGATGCACATCAAGCCCAGAGACAGATTTGTTTGTAGCTCAATGACTTAGGAATTCTCTGAAAGCTTACCTTTTATTCTACTGTAAATGGAGATTCAACTTTTCCGCCTTAAGATGATGTGGTTGATATGCGTGCGTGACATTCTCCCCTCTTTTTGTCTCTGGCTCTTTCTGTTCTATTTGCTTCACATTTGGACTCTCTGAACATTTTATAGGGATTTAGATGAATGAGTTGATTTAAAATGGTTTGGGTCAGCCAGTTGGGGAGATCGCTAAGCCAAAAGATTTGGGGGCAGTGAGGCAAAAGAACTAATTAATTGACAGATACTTTAATTACCTGTTAAGCCGGGCATGGTGGCGCATGCCTGTAATCCCAGCACTTGGGAGGCTGAGGCAGGAGGATTGTTGTGAGTTCGAGACCAGCCTGAGCTACAAAGTGAGCTTAAGGCCAGCCTGAACTGCATAGTGAGACTCTGTCTCAAAAAGACAAAAAAAAAAAAAAAAAAAAAAAAAAATTACCTGTTTTTATGTTTTCAAAATCTTTGTTAGAAACAGCTAAGAAACTTCGCTGGATAATTATGTGTCTGAAAAATAAACATGCTGTTTTTAGTTATATTTTCTCCTTAAGATTTTTTTGTATTTTCAGAGTCTCTTAGTTGCTTCCCCAGTGTGTCTATGAAGGATGCCTTACAAGTCGTTCTCCTATGGCTCTGAGACTGGAACCTGCTTCACTGAGCAGGCAAACCTTCCACACAGGCCTGACATCACCCTTGACACACACTCCCTCTACTCCCCTTCATGGGACTCCAAGGCTTAATGAGCAGCTCCTCCCCCCCCCCCACCTACTACCCCTGTCCTTGGGCGCACCTCAGCATCCCTCCCCAGACCACAGGTGTGGTTTCCTTAGCAGTCAGGGCTCACAGTCCCTACCTAGCTTGCTCATGTACTTTCTTGACCTCTGTGGCCTCCAAGGTGACCTTCCCTACAGGGAGTGGAGGGAGCAGTACATATCCAGCTTGCTGACTTCTGTGGTCCTCTCATGGTTTCCTCCCAAATCTGGATGGTTTTTCAGCATCCCAGGCCCTGCCCACTCAAATTCCAGATCCATATCTGAGTACTGACCATGTTCTGAGTTGGTGTTGGATCCTGATCTCTTTTATTAACTCAACTGAGTAAATATTTGTCTCAATTACTCTTCTGTCCTTGATGAGACAAATACCTGGCACCCAAAATGAAAGAATGAAAGGTTCATTTAGCTCATAGTTACTGGAGGTTTCAGTCCATATTCAGCTGGTTCCAAAGTAGAGTGGCACATGGCAGAGAGCAGCAGCTCATGGCAGCAGCAAAGAGTAGAGAGCAAACAGGAGGAGCAGCACCATACAATGGCCACAGAGAGGAAGTCTGTCTCTCTTAAATTGCCTTCAGGCTATCTGCCGCTGGCTGGGTATAACAGTCACACCCATAATCCCAGCAGTATTAAGACCTATAATCCCAGCCGTGATCATGAATTAATCGCAAACTCTAGAAGTCCCTACTCCATGACTGCATGAGGCTTTTGGTGACAACTGGACATAACCATAGCGCATTATTATTCCCTATTCAAAGATAAACAGACTCCAAAAGGTGAAGTGACTTACTCCAAAGTCAAAGTCAAAATTCAGATTACTGTATCCCACTTCATCCTTGCAAGATACTTGCCAGATCCCCCTTCTGTGCTTAAAATGGAAACCTCAAGAAGTCCCCAAACTCTGTCCCTACTTTGCTTTCTCAAATATGTGAATACCCAGGATATGGTCCACCTCACCCTCCATCATGGGTTATGAAGACAATAATGTTATCTTCATCATTATGAAGATAACAGTGCTAGAGAAACAAGCCACTGGCAGGCCAAAGAGGTGGCAAAAGATAGCAATGCTGGGAGGGATGAGACCAGGATGCCCAAAAGGCCAGGCTGGGCACTGTAACAAGCCTACAGCAGGTGTGAATAAGTCTGGCAGGGTGGAGGAGTTGTGCTGCAGCACCTGAAGGGGAGGCATGGTTTCCTGTGAGGGAGGGAATTACTGTGGCCTCTGCTCAGGTCTCCAGCTCTGAGGAAATCCACAGGGCCCAAACCATACTCCAGGACTCCCTTGAAAAGGTACGGGTGTAACAGCATTTGGTGGGACCACACCAGCAGGTGGCTGTCGGAGGGGAAAAAGGCATGGTTGGGCCTTGTTTTTTTCTATCTCACAAGCAGAGGGTTCCTTTGTGGCTTAAGGCCTGATTACAACAAGATGCATCCCCTAAGCAGGAAGGCAGACAAGCCTGTGGGCAGGCTCTGGAGCCCACTGTACACTGCTGTAGTTGGACTCCATGACAGATTACCTCTCTGAACCTTGGTTCCCTCATCTGTAAGTTGGGTCTAGTATCAGATTCTTCTTGTGAGTGTTGAAAGGAGTCAGTGGTCCCTGTAACACCTCTGGCACAGAGGATCTGCCATGAGAGTGATGGCCCTTCTCTCAGAGTGGCTGTTCACCTGATGTCTCACTTTCAAACACTGGAGTTCTACAAAGAAGCTGCTCATGGGGCAAAGACTTCTTTAAAAACACAGCAATGACTCACTCTCTGAGAAGGTGTGCATACTCTGTCCTCTGGGGCTGGGGGAATGCCCTACACCTTGGGAGGGATCAGATTCAAATTGCTGTGCTCCTGAATTCCACACTGATGGTAGCGCCACAGACAGAGGACAGATGTGGCACTATAGAAAGCAACAGACCTTTGTACTTGCAAAAAAGGATTTCTCTCATTTGCTAATCTGCATAGTTTTCTTCTCCAAAGAGGGTTCCCCCACTGGGGAGCAATTAGAGAAGTGCTTGTATGTACTTGGGGGTGGGGAGGGCTGTGCTAAGGAATAGGCAGGGTGCACATGGATCTTTGCTGAGCAGCTGCCCATGAATAATCGCGAGTTGCCAGATATTTAGGAGTCTTGCTTGCCTGTCTTGTGTTGACAGGATGGGTGGTAGAGAAAATGGGTATATTTTCCCCCAGATTACCAACATCATTTTATAGATTTAACCTCCTTCTCAGTGTGATTTGAGGCTGTGGGGTATGCCTAAATAGATTTTACCAAATTCCTTCATCTGGGGGAGGCTTCCCTCCCTGTAACATCAGTAGCTTCTTCCAGATTTTTGTGCATTAGAAAATACAGAAATTAACAGCTTTGCTGATGCCTGGAAGGTAAATACAGAAACTGTGAGACTTGGCAGAGCAATCAGGAAAAGCTGAAGCCTAGACGATACTGAAACATTGTGCATCCCCCACCCCACCCTCAGTCATTGGGAAACTCTTCTGGGAGCAAGAAGTTGTCTGACAATCTACAGGCAGCCAGAGGGCCACTGCCAGGCCCCATCCATTCCGCCTGCATGTGATCACATTACTAGGTCTCCTCTCTTTTCCTGTTCGTAGGCCTTGCCCTGCTCAGCTGGCCAACCTCTGAAGATTTATGGTCCTAGTCATTGTGCATGAGGGTTACCCTGATCGCAAGGAAGTGACTTGCTCTCCCAGTGCTCTGACTCATTGCTCAGGACAGCCCAGTGTCTTCTGGGGAAAATGAGAGCCCAAGAGAATGCAAACAGGCCAACAGAGCTTGACCTAAGGGTCTGATTGTTCACAGTGTGATTTCTTCGAGACCAGCATCCCTAGTATATAATTATACAAAGTACTTTATTATATGCTTGCTTTTTAAAATCTTCACCTATTATAAAAAAGTTCACATGTTTGTTACCTCATACATGTTGAAATGTGTATGTAAATATTTTAAAGTACAGTGCAAATGTGCATCCTACAATGTTCAAACATTGCTGTCCATTCAAAGGAGAAGCTTGTTGACGTGGAACAGTTGCTGCCACCCAAACGCTGACAGTGTTTTAGGCTAGCAGTGTGCACAAAAGACATTTATTTTTGTCTGAGTTTGGAAACACTGACCATGTTTGTTCATTGGAGAAATGGCTTTAGGTTTGCTCTTCAATGGGACAGTGCCAATCGACTGATTGTGAACACTGTAGTTTTATTTTCTTCTTCGCAAGGTTTGGATACACAGCAACTTCACTGGGTTGGTCTTTCCTTATCGTATGAACAATCAGGACAAAACCCAGCCACCAGGCACTTACTTCCTTTGGGAGTGCTGAGCCTTTAGGCTGAACTTGTCTGACCTCCCCAGCCTCCTTAGGGTGGATTTCTGTTCTGGTGTTGTCATCAAGGATGGGCTGGGCTTCCTCCTGCTCTCTCCCTGGAAGCAGAATGGTGTGCCAGGGACCAAGTAGTCTAAGTTCCAATTCTGTCGCTGATCCAGGCCTCTGTGAGCCATGCCATTCCCAAACTCTCTCCCCTCCCTATTGGAAAGCCATGGCCAGTATATCTTTCCTTATATTGGTAGAACATAGAACACTCTAGAGAGTGATGCTCTCCCTAGAACTAGAGGCATTTGAAAGAATGAATGATCCAGTGTCACTGCTATCTTTAACCCAATGCCTTTCTGAGGCTCTTGCTGCTGTAGGTAGTGCTTCAGACACTAGGAATTAAAGAGGAGGTCAGAGCATGCTGTGAAGGAGCAATAGCTTGACTGTGGGACAGAGGCACAGCCAAAGCAAAGCAAAGCAAAATAAAAGCAAATAAAAATGAATTATAGTGCAGGATGCTTTTCCCAGAGGAGCAGCAAAATCGGGTTGGCTGAGCATCCCTACCACTCTGCTACCTGGCTCTGTGACCATAAGAAAGGGCTCGCCAGGCCTCCATATCTCCACCTTTAAAGTGGCTCTTCTTGCCTCCTATGATGATGTGAGATACGAGTGAGACATCACAAACAGCCAGCCAGGAACTCGACAGGCACAATGAACCTAATGCTGCCTCTGCTTCCCCTATTGGGAGGATGTTGCCCTTTAAGATAAGAGAAGGAAGTGTTTAGTTTGTGGAAGACTGTTGTGCAAACTTCTCACTGACCCATGTTCTCAGATCTGTCCACATTAACCACTCTCCTCAAGTCTATTTTTTTCCTGTACTTCTTTAAAGGCTTTATTCAATATTGTGATGACTCTGTACATACCCTGAGCTAAAGGAAATGTTCAATTCGTAAAGCTTTACTTTAGAGGACATTTGATGGTTTGGTTTTGGCTATAATTCTATACTTAGAGAAATTTGGTAGTCACCGTTTTGGTACAATCATATATAAACCACAAAATAGCAAAATAAATTAGGTATTTGTAATAGTCATTGTGGGGGCCGGGGAGATGGTTCAGTGGAATAAGTGCTTCATTCTTTAGTGAATCTCACTTTGTTTTAAAAATTGTTTCAGGGGCTAGGGAGATAGCTTGGTGGTTTAAGCATCTGCCTGGAAAGCACAAGGACCAGTGTTCAATCCTGGTACCTCATGCCATGCTCTGCTGGCCAATGAAACCAGACATGGTGGTGCGCTCCCAGCGCTAGGGAGGCTGAGACAGGAGGATCACTGTGAGTCTGAGCTGTGTAGACAATTTTTTTGAGGTTTTATATAGCTAGAGCCTATAATAAATAAATGAAAGGTTTTTTAAGTAAAAAAAAAAAATTATTTCAAAGTTAGTAGTACATTTGATTGGAATTCTGTCACTTGCTTATTCTCATTTAATCATCTACATGTTTGTACTCCAGACTGGCTTTTTCCCTATATTCTGAGTCTGGTTTGACTCAAGCCTGCCACCTCTACCTATTCCTCTGTTCCAGAAGCTTCCATGAGCTCTGGGTTTTATTTCATATGAAAATGAATCTGCACTACATTAGAATTTAGTTTTGAACATTTCCATCAGTCCTCCTTTTTCTTTCTCATAAGTCAATCTTTTTAGCATCTTCCCTAGCTTTCAAGGGAAAGACAGATGCTGACTCTTGATATAAATTCTTCTACACAAAGGTAGTTTGCTTCTCTCCAGTCATCATCAGTTACCACCTCCTGCCTGACATCCGGGTGTTTTCTGTTCTGCTCTGTTCTTGTGATTTATAAGTATTTTACAGCACTCAGGGAAGCCTCTGACTTTACACAGTAACTCAACAGGTTATCCTTCTGTTGTCTTGCATAGCTTCCTTAATAGATGCTATAGCATTATATGGAATATTTTAAAAATTGTGTTTATAATTGTTCATTTACAGGTTAATATACCAGACTGCATTCAATTCAGTATATACAAATACCAAATGTATGTATTGAATCCTGTGATCTAAACACACATATTAGTCTTAGTAACAATTGTAAATTCTTTGGGTTATCTATGTGGATTATGACATCATTTGATAATGAAAAGCTTTTTTCTTTTTCCTTTCTAAGTCCTTCATATTTTATTTCTTTTTCTTGCCATATCTCACTGACTGAGATTTCCAGCACAACATTAAATATGAGTTATGGGAGCAGACATCCGTGCTTTGTCCTGGAGGAATAGCACTCAGCATGTACCATCATGAACAATGTTGGCTATTGACTTATCCAAATAGATTTTAAAACCCCTTGGTAACCCCTTGGAGAGTTATTACTCCTGAGTCTTTGGCTTTGAACCTACATCAATAGTCAACTGTTTTAATTTATAACAATATAATGGTTTACCACAACATGCCATAATTTTGTACTGCAAATCTTTATTGTATTTAGTTGAACATAGCCTTGCCAGGACCAAGAGAACATGTAGTCTTTTTCAATGGAAAACACTGCATGTTGCATCACCTATTTTAGAAGAATGACAATCGGAACACGATTCCACCCTTTCAGCAGCATAAGTGCAGTCACAATTGAGCAGTCTTTGCTCACATTTAAATGGCAGCCTACTAGCTCTCATATGAGACTGCCATAGCTCTCAGTCAAGAGCATGAAAGCTAGGAATATCCATTGAGAAATGGATAAACAAAATGCCATCATAAAACATCATTTGCCCATAAAGTACTAGAACATTCAGCAGTATAGAAGGGCCTCAAGAACATTATGCTAAAAAAAAAAAGAGAGATAGGACATTATAGTTAGTGAAAGAAACCTGTTGTATTAGACCATGTATATTGTATAATCCCATGTATATCAAATGTCCAGAATGAGGAAATCCACAGAGACAGTAAGTAGGTTAGTGGTTTCCAGGGAATAATTGGTGGTTGGGATCAGGTGCTAATGAGCTCATAGGTATGGGGTTTGTTTTTTGAATGGTGAAAATGTAATTGCAATGTTACATTATTGTTGTGATTGTGATCTTTGTGAATTTATTAAAAACCATTAAATTCCATACTTTAGATAACTGGATTTCATGATGTGCAAATTATATCTTAATAAGACCATTTAAAGTAAAAGAACATGAGAGCTAAATGAATAGCCAGGTTGGATAATGATGACATTGGGGAAGTTGGGGGTGAGAAACTCTCCCCAGCCAGGTTTCAAAAGGCCACCTCCAAGGAGGCTGAGCTGAGGGGACTGTTCCAGAAGAAGCAAACTATATACCATGTTAGGAGCTGCAGACTGCTCCAGTCCTTGGGGAAGGACACCAGAGCACTTCAGGGCTAAGCCAGCAATCACACCCCTCACCCACAGACAACCAGAGATCACCGCAGGCTTGCGGGAGGACACTGTTGAAAGCCAATAATTGCAGCCAAAAGAAGTTGAAAAAGAAGTTTCTGTCAAGATAAAAATTGACCCAGAAGATTCTGAACAATGAAGCAAAAGTGAGCATGTGCAACTCCTGCTACTGACACAAGAGTAGCTGTGATCAGCAGCTAATGCCTGTAGACCAAAACACTAACTGTGTTCTCCTCTTTCCTTTGCAGACTATAGCCATTGATTTACCTTGGTGAGTACAAAACTTTTCATTTTTTTCTGATGTATAGTTAAACTGTCTAATAAAATGCATGTGGACTATCATTGTTGCAGAAGGCTAATCTCATAGAGAAAAAAGAAGCCCTATGGTCAGCAGTGACATTTAGATTTTATATGACAGCCTGCACAAGCAGGCTCAAGTCACCTTTTTTGTTATATTTTTTCAAAAATTTGGCTCAGCTGCCCTGTATCCTGAAACATATTACTGAGAGTGCAGTTCGCACATGTTGTCCTTTCTCTGATTTGTTGTTGCCTTTAAAAGGGTCTCGCCTTATCTTAGGGGCACACACTGGGTGCCCATTGGGGCCTGTGGTGGCACATAATTATTGCACAGATGGCAATTGCTTCTAAAATTGATTGGCTAAGCGAAGCACTACTGAAAAGGAGCTTTCCTAGACTACACTGTTAGCAGAAACTAGCTGGTGTCACGTATTTAATACCTCTTAGAGTCCAGGCACCCACACAATTCCACGGTTTTGATATTCTTAGGAAAAGAAAGCTTTAAATACCGTAACTGCCTTGTGATTTACTTACCCAATTTAATTTAAGTTTTGTAGAGAAAACAAGAGAATCGAGAGCTTTTGAAGTGGCTGTATGTTCAGGCGGCCTGTGAATCATGCTACGTGCACTCTGCCTTTAACACCGTGATGTTTAACAGCTACATCTTACTGCCTAATTGTATAACCTTGTGTGAAACATTTTGTCTGTGTTCTACAATTATTTTACGGTCTTTGGATCAGTTCTTTTGCCCTGGTTGGCACTTTCCTTTAGATAAGGACACTTGCTGGCACTATTCCATCTGATCACAAATATTTATGGCTGTTCCGGGTGTGACAGAAAGCATTTGGGTTGCACGGTTGTCTAGCCATAAGGAATGTGAAATGTAATTAACAATTTGTGGAGCTAACGAAGAAGGAAGACACTACTCACTGCCTACTGAACTGGTTTTGCTAGGTATTCTGTGTTGGAAGTCACATATTCTAAACAGCTAGCTACTTGAGTACATGTCAGTGGTGAGATTAAAGAGGAAAACTTTATTAAAGGAATAACATTTGGGGGATAGAGAATTAATTGCAAGAAGGCTGCCACTCTTTGTTGCCTCTGAATTCTAAGGAGAAGCGTTGACTTGTTCTTATTGGCTCAAATACAAATGAAATATGATGCCTTTCAAAAGAAGTAGGCCAAGTGATTTATGAATGGGCCTACGATGTTGGAATAAAATGAGGGGCCAACCCCACAGTTTCATCACCTTCTAACTCATGGGAGATGGACTCTGGTGTGTTTCCAGTGTGCGTCTCCTGCACTCATTGACTTGCCATCCAGGGCTGGCTCCTCCACAGTCATCTTGCCTTCTGCCCATACAGGATTTCCCAGCCTGTTGGCCAACTGATCTCCTGCCCCTCAGTGATTCAGCAGCTCTCCAGCTGAATGACCCCGTGACAGCTGTTTATTGGGCTTTTCTGGCCTCCCCAATATGGTCTCAGGCCCAGCAAGAGATTCAGAAGGCAGTGCCTGTCCAAAGGTGATGCACCTTCCATCCAGGAGCCCACTGCTCACACCTCCCTGCTCACACCCTGGCTGTACAGTGGCCAAAGTAACCCCCAGCGCTTGCCCTCCTCCAGGCCACATCTGTCCCCTCCATTTCAATTCTCCTTTGGGAAATTTCTGAGTTCCTGGATGAAAAGTGTCTTGCAATTTCAGAAATTTTCTTTGACATTTGAAACACAGACTTTCTGTCCTTGCTTCTCATCCACTGCTTGCATTTGTAGTATGCCCGCTGGCTCCAGGATACGTAACTGGGTTAGCCTTCCAGCCTGTTGCATTACTGAACATTTTCATTACAGAACATTTGAGACTTAGTCTAGAACTTCAGGATTTCAAATGATTGAAGTAAATTTACTTTTAACTTGTAGGACTCAAAACTTGCTTTTCTGTCAGTAAGAATTGGGCTGGGACATCGTGAGCCCATAATATTAAGCTGAGCTGTAAATGGATATGGTCGACAATTTCTTTGAATAACTCCCTATGGTTGCAGAATGCTGGACTGTGTTGGATTGTGGTGTCGAGTTCAAGCACCTAAGGTAGTTGAATGTCAACGGAGTGCCCACTTTTGACAGGTGTAGACAAAGGAAGGGTTGTAGAAAGAAAAAATC
>PVKA01017703.1:0-30817 GCA_004027165.1 Ctenomys sociabilis
GGGGGGGGGGGGGTAAAGAGGACAAAAGTGCCAAGTCTGGGGGCAGCCCATGTGAACACAAATCCAAAGGGCTTGACAGGACTTGGAAAATGAGAGAGACATTCACATCTATGGATAGTCAGCCCCAGCAGGACAGACTGAGGTTGGGTGGGAGAGAAACACAGACTGGGGAGTAACCAAAATTGTACTGAAGGTGGCAGTAGTCAAATGAGGTTTCTAGAGGGAGAGGAAAGGAAATTAAAGGAGCTGAGAACAGAAAAAAAAAAAAAAAAAAAAAATGCTTGCTTCTGATAAGAGGTACTCCAACAAAGATACAATAGTATTGTAGCTCAAGAAAAAGAGAACACTGTACTCAGAGCTCTCCTAAAACAGCATTTTCACCAATTAAAATTTGTAAGTAAAATTCTACCTTGTACTTAGTCCATGCTGGCCTCCAACTCACAGCAATTCTCCTGCCTCAGCCTTCCAAATGCTGAGATTACAGGCATGAGCCACCATGCATGCCTGATCCAGAAGGGACTTTTACGTCACCTGGACAAAACACCCTAGAAATCCTCTGCAATATTCTTGGGTAAAGCCTTGCCATGTCTCTGCATAATGACAGCTAGAACTGAAGTAGAGTAAGGATGAAGCTCGTGTGGCTGTGATGGTTTTGGGAGCTTCATACACCATGGAGCCATCCAACTCTTGAATGAGCTCTGAGTGTAGGGACTGCAGGCCCAGAGCCCCATGGGGTGTGCAGAGAGCAGGCTTTCAGCATGAATCTGCCGACAACTTAAGCCAAGCTGGTGACTGCTACTGAAGCCACACCCTCAGCTCTGAACCCTTAAGACCTCTGAGGTGAACAACAGGATTTGGCAGAAGACATCCTGCAAGGTGGCTTATTCTTACCTAACCTAGAAACACTCTAATTTGCTTCATGCAGTGCTATTCTTCCTTTTAAAATACCCAGTTTCACTTCCAAGAAAGGAAAGGAAAGTTACAGCTTTGGAAGATGTTTAGGGCACCACAAGGTACCTACCCATTATTCTCACGTAAGATGCTCCTAATTCCAAACCCAGATTTGCACCTGCTGGCTTCAGTCGTTTGCTGACACCTGAGATGCAGCTCAAACTAGGCTTTCTCTATCACAAACTAAAGATCTCTAATTTTCATTCTCATACAAAAAGTCATTAAAAAGACCACAGATTGAAGCACTGGAGAGAAAAGGCATGGTAACAGCAGTAACAACTATATAAAAATAACTTTTCTAGATATTTCTGCTCGGGTCTAGATCAAAACTAAAATTGAGCTGTCATGAGCTACAATCTAATCCTTTGGAAAGCAGCAGCAGCGGAATAGCACCAGGGCTGCATAAAACATTCTGGTGCTACTGAAACCCAATGCAAGGAAGGAAAAAAAAAAGAAAGAAAAGAAAAGAAAATGGCATTCTGTGATGGATATTCATGAAGCACTCATCCTAATTTAAAGGAAAACAAGTTTAGAGTTCTTACTGCATTAATTCATGTGAATCTGAAGGAACATTTTTATCCAAACTGTTACATTTCCGACCAAGGCGTTAACATTCTCCAGGTCTGCTCAGATGCACTAATTCTAAGAGGATGAGATTTGTCTTAGCTAAAGTGAAACATCAGAGGCTGCCTCTAAGCTTTGCAAACAGGAAAGGAATGGCCTCTTTAACTTCACTAGTGATAGTAAGGACTAGCAGTTATTGAGTGCCTACTGTGTACATTGTGCTAAGTAAGCTCTGTACTTACTGACACCACTATGAGACAGCTGTTGCAGCTATTCTCCAAACTAAGGCTTAGGACACCAGAGACTAAGGTCACTCTGCTAATGCCTACCTAAGCCAGGATTTGAACCTACACTGGTCAGTCTCCAGAGCCACAACTCCTACTGCGTATGAGAATAAACTTTAATCCAGTCATTGTGGTAAGATGCAGGGGGTTTTAATCAACTTTAAATGGAAAGACATTTCTCATTTAAGGATACACTACACAGATAAAATCACACTGGGTCTGACACAGTGACAATCAAGTGCTTACAAGTTATAGCTCAAAAGGTCTACAGCTATTGCTGTGCAAAATGTCCATTTTTACTCTGTCAATGACGTAGGCAAAAAGATATTTCAAATTCTTGGGAAATGTTGTGTGTATATTTTTTGTTGTTTTAAAACAGGGTTTTGGTATGCTACCCAGGATAGTCTTGAACTCCTGAGCTCAAACAATAAATACTCCTGCCACAGCCTCCTGAGTAGCTGGGATTACCGGGATGTGCCACCATACCCTAGGCCTTAATTTCTAATCATGAATTAAAGATTTGTTTTAGGTTAAAAAATAAAAGCTTTCTCAGGGCAAAGAACGCAACATAAAAAATATTGAGGAACAGCATCTTATCTATTTACTGCTGGCATTTCAGGCACATTGGTCCTGGAAAATACATTATGCCCTGCTTCTTATAACAAAAGGACCAGTAGGGCATGGTGGCACCTGTCTGTAATCCTGGCACTCAGGAGGCCGAGGCAGGAGGATCACTGCAAGTTTGAGGCCAGCCTGGGCTACATAATGAGTTCAAAGCCAGCCAGGATCCTGTCTCAAAAAAAAAAAAAAAAAAGCTCACCTTGAATTGCATTATTCCATGAGGTTTTCCATGCCATCAACAACCAGAAAACAATCATGAGAAACTTAACTGCACTTGATGACCTTCACTAAGCTCAATCAGCAGCTTTTCAGCTACAAAACATTAAACAGACAGAAGAAATACAAAAAACATTAAGCAGACTTCACAATAACATGAAAATAAATGGGAATAAAACAATAATAGCAAGGCAGATTCATAATACTGACATTTTTTACAAGGGCTTGAACTGGAAAGCAAAAGTAAGATTCAGACGCTTGGAGAAATTCACAACTAACTGGTTCACAGCCTGGTAGCTTATCATTCTTCCACCTTGATAAATTTACACATAATAACAATGAAAATATATTAACCAGTTAATGGAGTGCCATAAATTCTGCTAACTCCTTTGCATATCATTTTCATTTAAAAACTCACAGCAGGGCCGACAAGATAGCTCAGTGGACAAAGTGCCTGCTTAGGCAACCACAGGGACTGGATTCAATCTCCAGCACCACATGCCACACTGACCTTGCCTCCGGGTGCACAGAGCCAGCCACTGAGACCAGGTGTGGTGGACATGGCTGTAATCCCATTGCCGGGGAGACTAAAAACAGGAGGATCACTACAAGTCTGAACTGCACAGTAAGACCCTGTACCAAATACATTAAATAAATAAATAACTCACAGCAATCCCAGAGAATGGCTTTTATTATTCCACACTTTACAAATAAGAAAAAAGGCTTAGAAACATCTGATAAATTGCTCAAATTCACATCGCTAGTAAGCAGCTCTGATTCCAAAGAGGATATTCTTTCCCTGCAGCCTCCAAAGAAAGATTTGTGTGGCTTTTTTCTTTTCCAAGAATCAGCAGTAAGCATTTTAATGTTTCATTTCGTGGATCTGTACCCCAAGAATCAAAGCTGAAAATAGCATCAGTGGATATCAGCTATACATGGTGAGAAAACTGATAAGTGGAAATAGCTTCTCCAAGAAAAAGTCAACTCACACAAAAAATGTTGTTTACCAACAAAACCCAGGAAGTATCTGAGTACTTACTCTCAAAGTCCAGGACTGTGTAAGCACTCAGGGATCTGAGAAAAATATTAAGACTCAGTGCCCTCACACTCCCATTCCAGTTAGGAGAACAAGCTCCATAACCTGAGGAATAAGCACTGAACTGAGTACCACAAAAGGGTGGTGGGGGTAGGGCAGTCAGGGAACACCCTCTGCAGGAAGCATATCTTCAGCAAAGGCTTGAAGGAAGTGAAATGGAAAATGTACCGAGAAAAAGAACAGGAGCAATGCCCAAGGCAGTCATAACAGCAGCTTCTGCAGGGGCCAGACCTGGAGAAGTGGGGAAAAAGGTACAGGTGGGTGGAGTGGGCCAGCAGAAGAGCTTTGAAAACACAGCCATTGCAAGGGCTGGACACAACGTGGCAGGCAAGAGGATACCTCAGCTCTGAGCATCACTGCCATGGCCTCCTAGGTGATCTGGCCACCAGCCTCTCCCTTCTGCCTCACGTACACATACCATCCCTGGTCTCCTCATGGACCCTTTAGAGTACTTTCAACTCTAGCCTCCTGTTCCAAGTTTTTTCAGGAACCATGTCCAAGTGCCTAATCTCCTCCTATGGGGGCCCTTCTCTGCCAAGAGAGGGCTGGACTCCTCTCTACCTATCTGAATCCTATTCATACTTTAAAACCCAGCTGAAATCCTGCCCCTTCACTAAAGCCCTCCCTGACCACCACACCAGTGACCTCTATCCCTCTTTGTTAATTCTACAGCACACAGTCTCGCCTCATCAAAATTACCTCGTAACAGGTAATGTCTCAGCATCCAATGTAAAGCTATTTGGAGCCTAAGCGCGAAAAGTTTACAGCTTTCCCCACCACATGGAAGCGCATCTTGACATTTAATAGGCAAGCATGCATTCAACTATTTTCTGACTTCCTATAGTACAAGTTTGGCGTTAGCATAAAGGAAGAATGGGGGAGGGGGAACCTTGGAGTCAGCGACCAGCTAAGAACTGTTGCAATAATCCAGATGTGAAGCAAAGAAGGCCTGGACTAGGGAACAAAGAGAAAATGGGCAAATATAAACAAAATGTTTGCATGCAAAAGCTCCACGGAATGTGGAGCTAAAACTAGGGACAACAGCAAGGGATGAAGAATGATTAAGGTGAGATTTTGAAAGTGCTGTTTGGAATGATTTTAAACCTGTCTGAGTGCATTAAGTAGCTAAAAAAGTCTTCATTTTCAAAAAGTCTTCAAGTGAAACTACTCAGTCTGGAACCAGGACAGCCGTTCCTATTTCAGATATACACTGCACGGTAGAGCTAGGTCTTTACAGAGCGGAACTAAACTCTCAATTCTTACAGGGGAAACTGAGGCCCAGAGCGCAAAACGCTTGCCAAAAACCTCAGGACACAGGATCCCAGACTAGCCCACAACCACAGCAGGGGACTGCTTACACCCCCCAGGTCAGCCCCAAGCCATTCCCCCAACCCCCCCGCACAGCAGGACAGACTGAGCTCAAGTGACCATGGAGACCTCCAGGGCCAAGCACAGCGGGCCGCCACCTCCTGTTTACCTGGAGAAAGACGGTAGCATGGGCTGCGGCTACTTGGCAGCTCCCCGAGGGGCCGACCCCCAAGCCCAGCCCGGCTGTCCAGGGGCCTCAACCACACAGCCCCACCCCCGGCCCCACAGGCAGCGCCCCCGCAGGCGCGGGCCCGGAAGCGGGGATACCGAGACGCCCGGGGAGGAGGCTGGGAGCCCAGGGCAGCTGCCCCAGGGCAACCCTCGGCCTGGCCGGAGGCCCAACACTCGGGGCCGAGCCCGGCTGGCCCTTGGGGGCACGCTCCTGGTCCGAGCAGGTGCCCGCGCCGCCCGACCCCGCCCGGCCTGGGCTCCAGCCGGCTGGCCCGCGGCACTGACCAGGCGCGGAGACGCCCGCCCGCCGCGCCCAGAGGGAGCCGGACAGCGGCCCCCGGCTGCCCCGCGGCCCCGCCGCTCCGCCCACGCCTTGCCTGCCGCCCGCCGCCCCGGGTCGGCGCTCCTCACCTGCCCGGCGCGCCGCGCTCACATCGCCCGCCCGCGGCGCCCCCCTCCGCCGCCGGCGCCAGGCCCGTCCCCGCCGCTCTGGCAGCCGCCCCTGCCCGCGCCCCCCGCCCCCGGAAGCTCTTCCCGGCCCCGCCCCCTCGGCGCTCGCGCTTCCGGGCAGGCGCGGACTGGGTTGGTATCGCCGGCGGCTGAGGCTCTTGCTCCGGCCGTGGGACCGGGATCTCGCCGAGCCCTGGTTCCTGACCCTCGCAGAGGACGGGCTACAGCCCCGGCCTCGACGGTGGAATCCCGACTCTGGGCGGCGACCCGGACCGCGGCCTTCCGCCCACCGTCTCGGCGCCCCCTGCCGGAGGAAGCGGGTTCTGCAGCGCGGCGCGCTCCGGAGCGGAGCTGGTGGGACAGCTCAGGACCTTCGACCCGCCGCGCGCGCCGGGCGCTGTACCCACTGCGTCCCTCCGGAGCCCCTTACTCCTGCACCAGCCAGAGGCAGTGTGGTGCAGTGGTTATCAGCAGGGCCTGGGGACCTGTCCTGTTAGGTCACTATCACCTTGTGCAGGTGTTCCCGCGTTCAGAATGGAAGCAATCCTCTGCAACTCGGGGTTATAAAACTCCAGCCACAGAATAGTCTATTCTCAAATATGTGCACTCCAGACGCCTGGAGACACCCTAGTCTTCACACGCTAGGTTGGGAGTGAGAGCCTCACCTGAATTTTCCTCTCAGCTAAAGACAAATTTAACATCTTGAAGACCTTACCTATGCGTTTTACTGGACTCCTCAATTAGTTGTGGGACAGCTCGCTCGTGCTCGCTCTTTCTCCCCCCCCCCCTTGTAACGAGAATAAACTGAAAATCAAAGATATCACCTCTTCAAAATATACAGATTTCCAGTCGCCACCTCAACCTTTGCAAGCAGGATCCACCTAAATCATCCCTCCAAAAACAACTACCCTTCCGCAACACTGTGGGGCACCACCTGGGCACTGCAGAGAGCCGCCTTGAATACACAGCCCCCTATCATTTGTATTCTATCCAGGAGGGAGGCGAAGTACAGAGGGACTTAGTGAATTATCCAAAGCCACACAGCGAGTAAACTGCAGAATTAGTATGAAATCCAAGTTCCAGACCCAGAGCTCTGCGTTCTGTTGGCGACAGAACGTTCAGAGTGCGGGATCTGAGGTGGCCAGCCTGTAGCTTGTGCAGACAGTCGTGCTAATTTCTATTCCTCTGGAGCTGTTTCCCTGAGATGTGTTCCCCAGAGTGAGCTCAGCAGGCACAGGACACAGGAATGCATCCTCTTGTCCGGGCAGATTTCCTTGGGACGCCTGTGCTGATTCACATGCCCATAACTCTGAGTTTCTTTCCTTGCAGACCACATCAATTGAACTGATTTTGGCTGAATTTGTTAGTAAGAGTTGAGGTCCTTTTGTCCATGTGATTCACCATTTTCATTGTTAAAGACTGAAATGTTCTCGGAGCTGTTGGGCTATCGATTACTTCCACTTGTCTCTAGCTCACCTTGTAATTCCATACTTTGATTAAACCTATTATTGGCTGTGTTGACCCCCGTGGGAGTCTACAAGACGCATGTAACTGATGTGTCACCCTTAAAAAAGAAAATTACATGAAAGCCAGCCTGGGGAGGCTGAGGCAGGAGGATCGACATAAGTTCAAGGCAAGCCTGAACTACATAACAAGACCCTGCCTCAAATAACAACAAATTAAGGGAATGATTTTATCCTCTCTCACCTCATCAGGAGGCCCTTCCACCTGGCTCCTACCTGAGTGGTAAAAGGCCAGCAGGGGGAGCCTGTCTCTACACTGGACCAGAGTGTCTGCTGGCCTCCAGAAAATCCCAGTGGCACACCTGAATCGCAGTATTCTTCTGGAGACTGAGGTAAGATGATTCCAGAGTTCAACGCCATACTGGGCTACATAAGGAGTTCAAGGCTGGCCTGAACTACACAGAGAACTTGTCTTTAAAAAAAAAAAAATCAGGGAAACAAAGCCCAGAATGGCAGTGAACACCTGTAATCTCAGTACTCTAGGAGGTTGAGGTAGGAAGATTGCAAGTTTCAGCCACTCCTGGGCAGCTTAGCAATTTAGTGAGACCTCTTGTTTAAATTTTAGAATGGGCTGGCAATCTAGATCAATGTGAGCACCTGGAGTTAAATATCTAGTGTTACTCAAAGAAGGGAAGGCAAGGCAATAAGGTGGCCTCAAGAACCTCTGCCTGTTTCCAAGCAGCTATTTCTTACCCCCAGAGAGCTGGCTTGCTTGCTCCTCCTGTCTCACCTGTCCAGCTTCCAGGTGGGTCTGGTCTCTCCCTGAGCTGTGCTGACACCAGCTGGGCCCAGGTGCTGCCTCTGGCATGCTTCCTCGATGTAATTTTCTTCCTGGTCTGCTTTCTTCCTGTTTTCCTGCTGATTCTCCAGCACTTTCCCTTGTAATTGAATCTCCTGGCACTCTGTACATCTCCTTTGAAGTAATCATGGTTGTAATTAACAAATTACTCATACTATTTTGTGTTTAGGATGGGTGTCCCTCACCACTAGCCTGTAACTCCATAAGGATAAGAACTTGTCAGTGTCCCTCCTATTTCTCAGTGCTTAGTACTTATTAAGTGTTTTTTGAATTAATAGATCATGAGGAGCTATCTTGTTTTGCTTTTAGGTGTATGTTCCAGAAAATAGGGGCTATATTGTCCATTTTTCTCCACAGCCTGCAGAGAACCTCCCTGGTACTAAATAGGTGGCACTATTTACTGAAGGGAACAATGAATGAATGAATGAATCCCCCATCTCTTTTCTCCTTTTACCTGCATCTGCCCTAAAGATGTCAGTGTAAATGGTCTCATGGTCCTGACCAGCTCCTATCTGGCCCTTTCTCTTGACTCAAGAAGATAATAGGTGAGAGAGAAATGCTTTCCACATTTGTAGGAAAGCATCATTTGAAAACTAAAATTTGCAGGAAATCTGCATGTGCCTGTCTACCCAGTTCCTTTCTGGTCAAAAGGGTATTCACCTCAGGGGCGGAGCACACCAATTTGTGCAGGTCCCACCTTGCATTGTCCTGTTTCTGGCATAGTAGTGGCAGGCAGCACTGTGTGCTGATTAAGGGAATGGAGATGCCTTTAAAGATGCTTTGGGTGAATGATTTAATCTTTTTAACTTTTTCTTATTCAACTGAAAAT
This sequence comes from Ctenomys sociabilis, assembly GCA_004027165.1. Classification (NCBI taxonomy): domain Eukaryota; kingdom Metazoa; phylum Chordata; class Mammalia; order Rodentia; family Ctenomyidae; genus Ctenomys; species Ctenomys sociabilis. The sequence continues at coordinate 8,873 of PVKA01017703.1, forward strand.
GGAAACTAATGTGACTTAATTTCTTATTTAATCAACATTTTACTTTGAGGGGTGTGTACTAGGGATTGTATCCAGGGAGCACTGATCTATCTCCGCATCTTTTTTATGCTTTTTTTCTTTGTGGTACCAGGGATTGAACTCACGCCCTTACACTTGCCAGGGAAGTACTTACACCACTAAGCCATCTCCCCAGTGCCTTCCCCAACTTTTTTATAATTTGAGACAAAGTCTTGCTAAGTTGCCCAGGATGGCCTTGCACTAGTATTACATCTGACATCTGAAAACACCTCACAATCGGGCATATATGTAATTGCTTGTTGTGTTTTGTCCCGCAGTCACAAAATCCAGCATGTGTTTCAGAATCAATGGAGATCTCAGATGTGATGCTTTGAGGTGGACCAGTATAGCTCTCGTTGGTATATTCACAAGCAGACAGGAGGCTGGGAGATGGCTCAGTGGAATAAGCACTTCCTTGGCAAGCCCAAGGGTCTAAGTTCAATCCCCAGTTCCACCAAAAAAAAAAAAAAAAAAAAAAAGAAAAAAAAGTAAGATAAGTCACAAGCAGACAGGAAAGGGAATACATCTGTGAAGATCCACCCTGGTTGAAAAAGGTGCCTGTGCTCTGGGCATCCTAAGCAGGCAGAGACCCAGGTGTACACTGCGCATGTTGCACAGAGAGCGTTCATGCTGCCGCTGTGCTTAATGCAAAGCCAGCATCCTGTCCATCAAACTTCAGACCACAGACACTGCCGGCCTTCACTCAGAAGTCAGAGGGCTTTGCAGCATGGCTTTGATGACCAAGGCTTTTACTAAAGATGCTCAGGAAGATGGCAACTCCCCCACACCTCCAGTGAATTCCCCTGCAGCAAATAGTTTCACTGACCTTAGAGGTGACTTCAGTGCTTTCTTCAGAGTTGAAAGCTGTTTAAAAATAAAAGTTGTGGCATCTGATTGCTTGAAGGCTTCACTGAACCTTTCAAATATGAGGATCTGGAGAGCAGGGGGGCCTTTAATTTCTCTCTCTCCTTTCTTCTGCCTGTCCTTTATTCCTTTTCTCCTTGTACCAGAATCAGAAGAGAGGAGCCCTTTGGGAACAGAGTCCCTAGGGGCCTGTGGGATGGTCGCAGTGATTGCAGAGGAGAGAATAGGTCATCTTTGCTTCGGTGTTATTTTTTTTAACTAGCTTTAATGAGAAATAATGAGTCTCAATCAATGTCTATGTTTGTTCACTACCACCAGGATCTTTGTTGTGTGTGCTGCACCTATGTGTGTGTGTATGTGTGTGTGTGTGTGTGTGCGTGTAATACTGGGAATTTAATCTAGGCCCTTTTATTATTATAATTTTATTTTGAGACAGGTCTCACTAAGTTGCTAAGTTGTCCAGGCTAGGTCTAACTTGAGATCCTCCTGCCTCAGCCTCCCAGAAAGCAACGATTACATCACCATGCCAGACTCAACTTTTGTTTTTTGACTCTGACCTTTCTTCACAGCTGAGCATCAGCAGAGGGCTCAGCATTTGATTCTGATCCTGGCTCCTAATCTCCACTACAGAAATAGTAGCTGGGGGAGTACCAACAGGACCATGCTGCCCGCAGGACCTGCCCGCAGGGGCAGCAAGCAATGCCCAGGAGCTCCAGTTGTAAAAAAAAAAAATCTTTCAAATTATTCATTTAGCAAATATTCATTGATTCCTTATTAAATAGCAAAGTTGCTATAGGCACTGGGAATTTAGAATTGGACAGGGTAAAAGAAATCCATGCATTTGAGGAGTTTATAAACTATCATAGGAAAGGCACACCTGGAGTCCCAAGCACTTTGGAGACTGAAGCAGGAGGCTCACTAGACTTTGAGGCCAGCCTGAGCTACATGTTGAAACCCTGTCGGAAATAAAACAAAATGAGGTCCTTGGCAAAGTAATTACACTTCTAAGGACTTCTTTCCTTTTCCTTTCTGCTGTGCTAAGGATTGGACCTAGGACCTCATGTATGCTAAACCAGACTCTCTGAACCTCAGTTTTTTCATCTATAAAATGGGCATGGTAATAGTATCTGCCCCTAAAAGGCTATTAGGTGATTCCCAGGAGAGAATAGAAATGTTTTGCAGAGCTTGTACTTAGTGAGTACTAAGCCAGTGGAGGCTGTGGGCTCCCAAGGGCCTGTGCAGTTGGCATAATGGAGGGGCAGCACACCATGGAGGCGCATCCTAGTTTCTCTCCCCTGCCCCCACCCCCCCACTCCAGCTCCTGACAGGCTGTCATTCTCTGCTCCCCTTTCATCAAGGGGCTTAGCTCTGTGGAATCTTTGCCTCTGGCCACTTAATGAGAAAAGTCTCGGATTGCTCTGCCCCTCCCCTCTCTCCCTCCCACCTCATTGCCTGAAGAATTGTGTTCAAAGAGGAGGCTGCCTTCCTTGTCAGTCAAGACTCAGGAAGCCTTGGCTATCTCAGCCCTTTCTGTATTTTTAATGCCCTGGTTTGAAAGATTTTTCTCCCAACCCCCACTCCAGAATAGCTTGTTGGAACTTCTAGGGATGCTTTGGGTAGTAAACCAGTTAGTAGGTTCAGTTCCTGCAGGGGCCTCCTTTGCAAGAGAATCTCAGTCCTCTGTTCCACTTCTTCTCTGGGCCAAAGCACTGCTCCCCCACTACCACGTGCAAGCCCTGGCTCTTATGACAACACATGAAAGACCTTCCCCAGGACTGGCCTCCAGTCCTCATAGGACATTCAGGTGCGTGAATGGGTGAATGGCGTGCACTCACCCTCTTTGGCAGAATTGTCAGGTCTGAAGTTTTATTAGGAGCAGCTCAGCACTGGTTAAGCAACCAGAATACAGTTTCTGTAGCCGACACTCACCGAGAAAAGTTCAGACACTTAGCTTTTCTAAATGTCTGTTTCTTCATGTGTAAGACAGAGATAACAGAGCCTGGGCATGGTGGCACATCCCTGTAATCCCAGTGTTTGGGAGGCTGAAAACGGGAGGATCACTCCAAGTCCAATCTGTGTAGTGAAAAAGACAGAGATCATAGCTGTTCTGATGCCAAAAGGATGCTGGAAGTGGTATAGTCAGATGGTGAGTATAAGGTCATTATAAAGTGCCTAGTATAGGATCAACACACACTAATGGACAAAGTGCCTGTGTCCGCAATGGGGTTTGCTAGGATGAGGCTTTTCTGTCATGGCCAGTTTATCTTGGAACAATCACATGAACCAAGACATCGATACCAGGTGACACGGACTCAGAGAACCCTCCTGAGTGGATTGGTAGCATCCGACCACCCTGCCTGCAGGTGGGCCATCCTCACCTGCCTGCCCTCCCTGGTCCTCATTCCAACATCCTTTCAAAACTGCTGCTCGCCCTGTCTTTCCCAAGAACTGAAGGTTGGCAGATCCTAATTCTAAGAGATAATCAGCAGCAGCACTTTAGAGTTCAGGACTGTGTGGAACTGACCTGCCATGGCCTTTCCATCAGCAATCTTGGGCCATAGCACATTCCAGGAACACACCATTGGCACAGCTATTCCTTTCAATAAGATGTAAGGTGCACTTTTATTTTTGTTGATATTTCAGCCTTTGGGTCCCTCTATCAGGTAAGCCTCCTAAGCAGAAAGGCCTTCTAGAATTTATTTCAAAGGACCTGATCTTCTCTTTCTCTATCAGGAGACTCAGAAACTTAGAACTGAAGGTAAAAGTGTTCACCTGGCCCTTTCTGTAATCAACAGAGTTGAGCTATTTTGTTTGGCCCATGAATCTCTCCAAATGCTGGCATCCCATTTTACAGGAGTGTAAGTATGACCATTTCACTTATAACTGAAATCTGAATGGACTGTGAACTTCAATTCTGAAAGCCATTCCATTTAAAGAGCAAATGAATTAATTGCAAACAAGTTTGAGGAACTACAATCACAGCTATGTAGAGGAAACAAAAAATGTTGAGACCAGGTGTGGTGGCCTGTCATCCCAGCACTGTGGAGGCTGAGGCAGGAGGATCACCACAAATTCAAGGCCAGCTCGGGCCACACAGTGAGTTCAAGTTCAGCCTGGACTACATAGTAAGACCCTGCTTCAAAAACAGGAAAAAAAAAAAAAGAAAAGAAAAGAAAGGAAGAGAAAGAAAGAAATCAAGCAAGCAAGCAAAATGCAGGAGAGTATTAGCAAATACCAACTTTGATAGAGAATTTGAAGGAAGACTAAATGTATGATGTCATTGGTCAGGGTGGGTTTCCCTTGCCAAGAGCCATGAGAAGAGCTATGAGTTTCATGTGTTTCTGATATGGATATTAGTGACATGAATACATTTCTTTTATGAATATTCATTGAGTTATATATATATATATGACTTGAACTCTTTTATGCTCAATCATACTTCCGTTACCAAAAAAAAAAAAAAAAAATGTGTGGCCAGCAGGAAATCCTGAGGTCCAGGAGTTAATAGCACAATGACAAAGTGAGCTTGGGGATAAGTCTCTTTACATTTAAACTAACTCAGGAAGCAATGAAAAGAACAGTGCACCTAGCCCAGCATTCCTGTGCCCACAGGACCATAAACTCACCCAAGAGAAAACTTTCTTTTTATAGCAAACAAAGGGAGGGACTCTCACCCAGGGTCTCTCTTTGGATCACTGTCTGTACAAGTCTTGTGTCATTGCCCCCAAGAGAGGCCAGGGGTCACTAGCTGCTAGACAGTGCAGCTGCTGCTGGAGAAAGTCTAAGAGCATGTAACAATTTGGCCTGGAGCAGCTCGTGGTCATAGCTGGGGGAGGGGCTTCCACCCTCAGATTCAGAGGCCACCCTTCCACCCCACAGAATCCACCCCCCGCCAAGGACCACTGTGATCATAGGACAAGCTGCCTCCCAGGCTTTCTGTAAAAGAACAAGGCAACTTTCATCCTGCCCAAGACGGAGGGGATCTTGTAAGAAGAACTTTTTCTGACTCTGATATTACTCAAAGGACAAGGAAAATACTATTTTTAAAGCCAATCACACTGGCCATTTTTCTAAGATCAAAAAGAAAAGACAGGGGAATTACCCCATACCTCCATTTGCAGAGGAGCTGGAGAGCCACCAGGAGTAGAAGCAGTTGGCTGCGGTGGTGACCACTGGTTTACCACCACCAGTAGTCAGTTCCTGATTCCGGGCCCCACATGATAGCTGTGACAGCTGCTCATGGATGGTGGAGGAGCTGTAAGGGCCTCAGTGGGTCAGCACATTCCAGTCCCCAAGAAAGGACAAACTGGAACCCAACAAAGCCAACTGTGACCACCCAGCAGTTTCTGAAGCAGTTCCTGAATTGGGGTTGGCTGGTCATAAAAAAATCTGTACTTGGAGATGATTGAATCTATAAGAGGGAACACACCCAACAGTGGTAGTTTTGTACATTTTTAACTCTCAGAAGAAGAGTTTGATGTCTCTACCTCACAGAATATTTTTTGTCCCCCCAGTCTCACCTTGTGGGTTGTGTACCCATACCTAACCTGAGACCATAGCAGGCAATTCTGACTTCAGCTGAACAAATTCCTGTTGGGTGCCAGGCACTGCACAGCCAAGAATACAAAATCAAGTAGGTCTTCGGACCCTCCTGGCCCTCAGTACTAGAAATACACATATGCTTGATGCCTATGGGATGACCCAGCTGGAGCTTCCTGGGGATTCTAAGGAGGGACAGATGCTGCTGGGCTGAGAGAAGAATGTTCCTTAGAAGAGTTGGTCTTAGATATAGCCCTGATCAGTGGGCAGAAATTGTGGCAGGAGAGGACATAGTGGTTGTCCCCAGCAAAGGGTACAGCATTAGCAATGCTCAGGGATATAGAAGAGTTGAGGAAATAACCAAGGGAGATGAGATTTACCTGGAGAGAAGAGATCATAGAGTGGACAGATAGTAAAGAAACCACCCAGAAAAGAAGTTTAAAACCAAAGTCTGGGGCCAGCCAAGTAGCTCAGCAGACAGAAGCTCCTGCAAGCAGGTGCAGGGGCCAGGGGTTTGATCCCTGGGCCTGCCATGCCGGCCCCACTTCCAGGGTGCACTGAGACAGCAATTGAGACTGGGCATGGTGGCTCAAACCTGTAATCCCAGCTCTTGGGAGGCTGTAAACAGGCGGATCACTAAGAGTTTGATCTAAATACCCTGAATACCCTATAGACCCTTCCCTAAAATCCAAAAAATAATCTGGAGAGCTTGGGCCAGCTATAGTAGGAACTGGGGATCCCGTGAAGGCTTTTAAGCAGGCTTTTAAGCTTTTAACTGGAAAGGAAAGAGAGGCAAACAGGAGATCACAGGGTAAAGCGGAGTGGGGAGCCCAGACCAGTGCAATAAGCTAGGTAAAAGAGAATGAAGTTAGAAGTGGTGATAGTCACCTTCCAAATGTAGGTATCAGGGGGCTGAGCAGATAGCTTGGCAGTCTAAGTGCCTGCCTGGCAAGTGCAAGGACCCGGGTTTGATCCCCGGTACCACATGTCCTGCTGGCCCTGGAGCCCTGGGCATGCCATGCTGGGCCCCAAAACCAGGCATGATGGTGCAAACCTGTAATTCAAATGTTGAGGAGGCTGAGACAGGAGGATCACTATGAGTTCAAGCTGTGTAACAAGATCCTGTACCAAATAAATAAATAAATACAAACAAAACAAAATGTGTCAGATTTAATGCAGTATAGATGGGAGGGGGTGGGGCTTATGACAATCTCTGCTGGCTGCCCTCTCCTGCAAGATCATCACAGAGAGCAAGAGGTAAGTGTTGCTCATTTGGGCCACTGGCATTTTTTGAAGGCTTATGACCACATGAAGAGCACAAAGGTGTTGTTATATTAATCAAAGAGATAGTTTGAGAAAAGAACATGTTTTGAGCTGAGAGCGATGGGGACTGGGCTGTAAGGCTAGAGTAGAGAGGCTTGGCAATAACACGGAAAGAAAATGTGCTTACATCCCAAGGCTGCAAGGCTAGAGCCTCCTCTCAATCCTGGTGTCACTCGTGTGATGCTAGTATCACTGGAATGCAGAATATAAGGGCTGTGGCGGCAGGGAATATTCTACCCAAATTTCAAGTCAAGGCCTGGGAGGCCAGTAGCATCTGAGAGGGGCTGTGTAAAACTGGGAATGAAGCCAAAGGCTCAATGAAGGTCCTACAAAGTAAAAAATGGTAGGAACACGAAACATCTGCTGAGGAAAGCTGCAGGCTATGAGCGCAGCTAGCCTAAGAAAGAGGCCATGTGGGGGGCTGGGGAGATGGCTCAGTGGAATAAGTGCTTCCCTGGCAAGCACAAGGGCCTGAATTCAATCCTGGGTTCCATAAAAAAAAAAAAAAAAAAAGAGGCTATGTGGGCTGTAGCTAGCAGGGCCAAAGGGGTGCAGCCCAGTAGAAATCTTTAGCACTGTTTGTCCTGGAAGTTACAGGACTATTTTCCCTTATGAGTTTCTGCCTTCTTTTGATCCAATTCTTTTCTATATCCTTTGTCTTCCTTTTTGGAATGAAAATATTTGCCTTGACTTATATTAGAGAAAGTCTTAATTGGGGTTTGCATACACAAATCCCAAGGACTGGGAGGTGCCTGGCCAGCGCATGAAGCAAAAATCTCAAGGAAGAAAACCTAGTTTAGAAGGTGTCTCCACAGTTCTTCTTAGGTGGCTCTAGGATCTCAATGGGCCCCCAGGAGGCCATCGAAACTGGGCTTGCCCCATTTCATCACCAATTTTGAACTCCACCGGCCTGGACTCTTGGTTGTTCCTCCCTCCAGGCACCCGTTCCACACCCAGGAGACTCCTTGGGCAAACCTATTATTAGTCACTCAACCCATTCAGGGAATGCAGCACGAACACCACATCCTAGGTGACATCATTTCATAAAGTTTACCTTCTTTCCAGGCTCTGACGATCCCCCACTAAATCAAATCTGCCCTCACTGGCCTGGTGATCAAGAGTTTGGGTGCTGGGGCCAGGTGGCCTAGTTTAGAATTCCAGCTCTTCCACTTAATCTCTTTGAGACTCAGTTCCATTTACTTTTCAAGCTGGGTTGCAGTAATGACCTAGTGAGACACTGACACAGCTAAATGCTCAGTAATTGACAGCCATTATATATCCACCTGGCATCCAACTACTTTTCTACTGGATTCCCCCAGCTACCATCACACTTTCCCACTTCATCCATGCCTTTCTTCCCTGGGTAGGAAGGCTCCTTCACTCCCCTTGTCCATAGGCTGGAGTCCCACCCACCTTCCAGCATGCTCCTTGTCAACCCATTGCTGTGTGAGTCTCTGGCACTTCTCTTTAGTGTCAGAAAGATACCAATTTCACCTGTTTCTAGACTGTAAGCCCAAAGTGGGCAGGGATTTTTTTTTAAGTCTTTTATTTTCTGATAATAGTGATAATACTCCATACATCATGGAGTATTAGATGGCAAATGCATGTGTGTGCATGCGTGTGTGTGTGTGTGTGTGTGTGTGTGTGTGTGTTTCCAAAGCATGACTCTGCTTCTTAGAAAACTCATTGGGAAACTACTGTTGATTTATTCTACAGCTTCCGTATTGTCCTGGTGAACTCAATATGCTGAACCATGGTGAATGGAGAATTAGAAAATGGTTCTGCTTAAAAAGGGAGTGGGAAGTCCTGCAAGGTAGATATAGTAAGAGCCAGGCATAGTAACACACACCTATAATGCCAGCACTTATGAGGCTGAGGAGGATAGCCATGAGTTTGAGGACAGCTTAGGCTATATAGTGAGTTCAGGCTGGCCAAACTCCATAGTTTGACCCTGTCTCAAAAAGATTAAAAAAAAAATAAAAAAAGATATAGTAATCTTTGATGGGAAGTTTTGTGTCTTCCCACTGTGAGGTAGTGAAAAGTGATGAGATGAAAATCAAAAGAAACATTGGGGATAGTTTCACAGAATTTATAAAAGTGGCTGTAACTTGAGTCTGTTCAAAAGAGTTAAGCTTAGTTGTCAGACTCCTATCCATACTTACCAGTGTCCTGACTACCACCTACCCAAGCTTTGCTTAAAAATGGTTCTCTTGAAGTTGCTGGTTAAAACTTGCTTACAAGTCTGGATTCCTAAAATTTAGCAAACTATGTGGTATGTGCCTGTAGTACTGGGTAGTTGTGAGACTAAAGCATGACTTGAATCCAGAAGTTTGAGGCTTGCTTGGACAATACAGCAAGATTCCATCTTATAAATAAATATTTGGCAAATAAGGGATTGAATAATTAAATCAAAGAAGACTGGATATAAAGGTATTTTGAAGTCTTCCATGTTTGTGGTAATTCTAGCCAATATCTACTTGTTGAAGAACAAATACAAATGCAGCATGCTAGCATCCCTAAACTAAAATACCAGTGTTTTGGTATTTTAAGATTTTCTTGACCAATCTATTATCATGTGGTGACTGAGGAAGCTTTGCAACGTATTCCAGTATTACAAAATGATCCTTGTGTTTGAAGAGTGGGAACAGTTGCTCTGGGAGTCATGGGGGCCTCGCCCAGCAGAGGTATACAATAACTCTTTGGTAGAGTTCCTTGTGTGACTCACAGAGCTCAAGGCTGCCTGTTCTAATGTCAGGTAGTCAGAAAAGACTCATGCCACGGCCCCTTTAGAGCCAATTCACATCCTTTTTTATTATGGTAACCCCCATAGTGTCTGGCCCAGATTCTGTGTGTTCCAACTATAACAGTCTACTGTTAAAGCTCAGATTGGCAAAGTTGTAATTTGAAAGTGGTCCAAAAGCAACTTTGGGTCCTTAATTGTCACAAATTTTAGTATTAGAGGAAGCACCAAATAACATGTAACCTACCATCTGCTTCAACTTGTGCCAGAATGCATTGAAAGCATGCTCTTATACAATAAGCTTTCTAGAAAAATTAATAGCCACAGCTGAATCAGTTACTTTTTGAGCCAGAGCGTTCGAGTGTTTATTTTACTTCTTAGTGGTGCTGGAGATTGAACTCAGGGACTTGTACATACATACTAAGGAAGTGCTCTATGGCTGAGCTATGTATGTATGTCCAGGGTAGTATGCTTAATAAGGAGGAGAACAATTCAGTTTGTTCTACTGCTGAAGCAAATCTCAGCTGTTAGTCTGATACTCATGGACTTTTCACTACCAGCAATCCTTTCCTCAACAAATCCCGCTGCTCTCCTCAGTGTCCAGTATTATAGCTTAGTATCTGCTAAGATATAAAATATCACATTTGGGTTGAAAAGAGAGCCTACACTTATCTCAGAACTGTCAGCTAAACAGGTAATTTCAGTAACTCTGGAAGATCTTTGGGCTCCTGTACTTCCTAGACAATGTTTTGTTTTTGCAGTGCTAGGGCTGGGATCCTGAGCCTGTGTGCACAAGGTAAGTGTTCTGCCACCGAGCCACCCCTCAGTCTCTATGTCCATGGTAGTATCTAGTGGCTAAAGCCTCAACCATACATAGGCATTTTTTTTTTTTTTAAAGCTCAGCTGTTATCTACTGAGTTTATCTATTGATTGCTCTGGGGCTGCTGTTCAGAGATGATTAAGACAGTTCCTGTTTCTGGGGAACTTCTTGACCAGCAGGGGACATAGGGTATGCTATGGTTTGTATGGAGGACAGTCCTCAGAGCCCCTAAGGCAGGAAGATGTGCTCATACGCAGAGGTTCTGGAAGAGGATTGGCGCATAGGCGGGACAGCTGACTTGCTGTTAGCAGGGGGGTCTGGTCTAAGAGGCAGGTCTGGAGGCACGACTCGGGGGTACACTCCCTTCCCAGTTCCTCCTTCCTCTCTTGGCTTCCTGGTTGCCATGATGTGTTTTTCCTCTACTATACCCCTATGCCATGCCATTCTGCTGTGGAGCAGGCCGACTTCAGACTAAACCACAAGCCCAAAGAAACCTCTCCTCCTTTAAATTGTGGGTGCTGGGTGACAAGAAGATAACCTAGTGTGGGATGGTGAACGGTGACAAGTGCCACCATAGACCTAAGTTTAAAACAAAATGGGAACTCAGTGCAGTGGCACATGCCTGTAATTCCAGTATTCTCAGAGGCCAAGGCAAGAAGATCGTAAGTTCAAGTCAGGCATAGGCAATGTAGTAAGACCCTATCTCCAAATATAATATATAAAGCTGAGGGCTAGGTGTGGGGCACATGCCTAGAATCCCAGCACTCCATCAGCTAAGGCAGGAGGATCTCTGTGAGGCCAGCCTAGGCTAGTGAGTTCAAAAACAGTATGAACTACATAGTGAGATACTGAGGAAGGTGGCATAATGGGGAGACAGGAGATTAGGGCATGGCAAAGCTAGCTGGGGAATAGGTATGACTTTTCAATTACAAAATTCCAAGACACATGCGCAGAGCAGTTCCCAAAGCCCCTTATGTAAACATCTTGCAACAACTCAAGCAGATGGGCTGGGGAGTTAGTTAGCTCAGTGGCATAAGTGCCTGCTTGGCAAGCGCAAGGTCCCAAGTTTGATCCCTGGTACTGAAAAAGAAAAAGAAAAAAGAAAGAACTCAGGCAGATTTTCATAGGATGGTCTAGAACTGATGTCACTCTGAGGAGTGATTGATACAAAAGTGGCCATCCCACATTGGGATTTTTCCACTGTGCTCAATCTTGCATGTTGGCCCACTTTCATGCTGTAGAGTCAGTTTCTTTTCTTACTTTTACTTGGCCCAGATTCACTCTGCAGAACCTGTTTCTTCTAACTTTAATAAAAGTTTGCTACCGAAAAAAAAAAAAAAAAAAAAAAAAGAGGAAGGATAGGGCTGGGGATGTAGGCCCTGGGTTCAATGCCAGTAAAATACACACACCACAGATGCACAAAATGGGATAACCAAAAGTAGTGTGTAGTTTCAAGGATACTCAGGGAAGCAGCCACAAAAACTATTTTTGCAGAGCTTGGAAAAACAGAAAGGAGCCTTGAAGAGGACAGAATTTAGGAGGGGTGGGTGGAAAGAGTTTAGGAGGGTGAATACTCAAAGCTGAGAAAGTTGTCTATGCAAGGACGATGAGCAGCTGAAGAAAAGCAGTCAGGTCGTAAGTGCGAAGCAGCAAATAAGGACAAATAGGCTGATGTTAGGCTTGGGAGCATCCTGGATGCCATCTTCTGGTGGCCTGTGTTTGGGAGGTGACATCAGATCTGTTCAGAGCCTTGGAGGAGTCCAGGGGAAGAGACTGCGTGAGTGAGGCTACAGGGAGAGTAGCTTGAGAGAGGGTGGGAACAGAAAAGGGCGGGCTCCGCCTAGACACGGAGATAAGCAGGCTCCACTAAAGATACACAGTCTCCTGGAGATAAACACCAGGGCAGTGTCCGATAAGCCTCTGGCCTTTGGAACTCTTCCTGGGCACTGGGAGCAGTTTGAGATTTACTCTGGACATTCAGAGCGTTTAGCTGGCAGTCACAAATGACAACATCACGCACAGAACTCTGACTGCCTGGACTTGAATTGAGCCCTGCCACTCTGGAGCTGATTTCACTTTCTCTGCAAGTCAGCATCCTGCTTTACAGGACAACACCCACAGGGGCACCTATCTCAAAGGGTTGGTTGGTGTGAGGGTGATGTTCAATCTGTGGTATTGACCTTGTGGAAAACAGCAGGCTTAGTGTCAACTGTACCAAAGAATGAGCCTTTGCTGGATGCACTCCTAGGAAATGAAAGCTGCTTTGGCAGAAAGAGGACAAGGCCTCTCTTTCCCTGCTCATTCCTTGGAATGGGGCCTGATGGACCTTGTTTACCATGCTGAAAGATCACTCGTCTCTCCATGGTTAATTTCTACATGGGTTTCTTGAACCCCCGGAATTCAAGTAGATGCTATTGCCTGAAATCTCTATTTCCCCTCAGACAATAGAGTTTCATAACCCAAGCTGTCCTTGGTGTCATCCACCTGCAAGCACTAGGACAATCTGGCAAAAGCACACTGGTCAGTGTCCAGCTGGGTAGTGCTTGCATGTGCAGAAAAACTGACTTTCACTCCAGATTCATATAACTCTGCTGACCCAGCAAGGGGTTTTCCCAAGGGAGGAAAAAACCCTCCCGACAACATAAAGTTATCAACCCTTCCTGCTACATGAAGTGACCTGGAGGGAAATTCTCAAAATGAGTTCATTAATGATAAGTACTTAGTACATGTAAGCATGCAAGACCTTCACTTGGAGTGTTTTACTCAACTACAATTCTCCTTATTAAAGTAGGTATGGCATTCAGTGGGCTCAGGGAAGTGTTCAGAATATAAACTGCAGTTTAAAAACATTCTAAGGTAGGAGGATGGCAAATTTGAGCCCAGGCCAGGCAATTTAGCAACTTAGGGAGACCCGGCCTTAAAAAAAAAAAAGGAAAGAGTAGAAGGAAAAAGGAAAAGGGAAGGAACAAGAAAGGGAGGGGTCAGGTATGCAGCTCAGTACAAAGGCTGAGTTTAATTATTCCCAGTATCACAAAAAAAAAAACCAAAGAACAATTTTCTTGTATTCTTCAGAGAAAAGATGCTTCACATTATGAGCACCATATAACGAGGTAAAAATCAATGCTTTCTAGGATGGCTCAAGATCACTTTGCCATCATATGAAAGCCTACAATTTCTAGCTACACCAGATCCTACAGGAACTCCAGCTGCACTTAGGACTTGGCATCTATCCATCACATCCAGAGTGCCATGCGAGTGAGGATCTTTTCAGAGAACCCTAATAAGTGAGATTTTATCACAGCACCACTGACCCCAAATTAACAAGATAGGAGCCATTCTAGAGGCAGCCTTTCACTTCTATTCATCAAGGTTAGCTGTTCGGGTGGGACAGCATACCCTGGGGAGTAAGTAGTATCTTATTAAGTTATAAATACAGTTAATGACTTCAGTACTGGTTTCTTATTTTTGGAATATGAGGGAGAAAAAACAGGATTCACAGTCACTAGAGTCTAAGTAAAAAGCTGCTATGTTTTTATAATGTGTATTTACCTACAATATTGCCTCCAAATTGTTTTTATGGAGCTTGTGTGCCTTCAAAGGACAACTGTAACTCTCTTCTAACTGCATCAAGCTATTTACAAGGCTCAACTGGCTTATCTGCTTGGAAAAATTACAAGTGGTACCAGATTTCAAAATCAAACTGTTTGGTTTGATTCAACAAGTCAAACCAGTTCAGAAAAAACTGAGGGCTTCTTCTCGCCACCCCCCACCCATCTTTGTGGTTTTTTCCTTAAGAGAAACAAATGCCTATCTTCACTCACTGAACTGAGGCTTTCTTTCTTTTTTCAATGCTGGGGATCAAACCCAGGGCCCCTTACAAATTAGGAAAGCACCCCACCTTTGAGCCACATTCGAGCCTGAGCATTTTCAATAAACAAAAGCACACAATTTTTCCTTCTTACCTGTGCACCGAGAAAGAACACATTTAAAATCATTCACCAAGTAATACTCAAATGTTAAAGCAATCTTGAACTCACCTCATTTCCAGATGCTGACATGGGAATGGGTCCACGGATGGTGGGCAAGGTATAGGGTTGTCAGCCCCCAGCTGCTTGGGGATGAGGACTGTCTGAAGGGATGCTTTGGTGGCTGGGTGGGAAGGAGCGGTCCTTTAGCCGACTATGAGGAAATCTAAATAAACTGCACAGGTGTTGTAAGCTCCATATGGGCAACTCCCCTCCCATCCTACCCCTTCTGCTCCCAAACACAAAGGAGCCACTCCATCTTCCTTGTTCATGTGTGGCTCATCTCTAGCCCTGCCAGCTTCCACCACTGGGGAGACAGGTGCTAGGGAAGCCCTGCTTCCTGGACTATAGGCACCCAGGGCTACTGCAGGGCTGAGAGGGTGAGGTCACTATCTGTGATCAGCTGCAGGGGCTGTGCGGCTTGTCCTCACTTAGAACAGTGGGGCCTTACCTCAACTAGAGGCTAGACAGGGCTCTTTGGGGTGACTGTCCCCACACAGAGGACTAGGCTGACTGAGGCAATCTGGAGCTGGCTTCAAAATCAGCAACAGGGAGGGGGCAAAACCTCACAACAAACAGTGGTGACAGAAGGTTTGTGTGGGAAGACAGTTAAGTTTTGTCTAAAACAAGCAGTGTCTCTGGTAATGAGCTGTTAGGAAATACGTGGGGCCCTTGGTCCTCAGGCTGAGAAACCTGCTGCTGCCGCTCAAGGGCTAGGGTGTTGGGTGAAAGAGATGGGGGAGGGCAGTAAGGTGAAGCAAAAGCCCCACTAATGAGAACACTATAGAGCCTTGGGAAAAACAAGTGTTTTTCCCAGCCACACAGGCTCTTCATTCTTGGCCCTACTTTGTGTCATTGTGCAGCCTTTGGGAAATCCTACCTTGTCTAAGTCACAGTTGGCTCCTTTGTGAAATGAGGACATCTAAGGCATCAGCCAGGGTCCTGGCAGGAAACAAGGACCAATACTGGGCTTGAAGGGACAAGGGGAGGGTGTGGTACCAAACCTCACAAGTTGCCAGACTGGAGCCCTGGCCCCTGGCAGAGAAGCCCAGCCACTGCCAACCCACAGCTAGAGGAGAGTACTGGGGAGTGAATTTGCTGACTTCTGTCTAGGCTCTGCTCAGTGTCTGGGGGCTCCTGACCAGCAGCCAGGTCGGGTGCCCAGGGCCAACCTCCTCGGGGGAAGAGGGTGAGGTAGGGGACCTGGAGGCACCTAGAGTGTCCTATATGCCTGGAGGAGTTGACAACAAGCAGTCATCATAAATGCCTGGCATAGTGATACTCACTTACTGTCCCATGTGATGATCAGGCTATTTGGCATTTGCTTATCTAAAGGCCATACATAATGCAACTTTACTAGTGGTGGCAAAAGCCACAATGAAAACAAGACATGGTCATTTAATCAGAGTGAAAAAGAAAACTTTTACAAAATTGACAGATAACATTTATTAAAACATGTCATACAAAAGGGCATGGGCTCTTCTATAAGAAGAAAATATTAAACAGTAACATTCAATTAAGTAAAACCATGCTGTACACTGAAGACAGCAATTATATAAAGACAAAACTATTCAACTTTTGCAACACAGGCATAACATTTCACAAAATATCAATAAGATATGCACCTAATGATAATCTGTTTATCATCAAACGGTTTTGCGGCCTAAGAGTCACCTGACTTGCATAAATAAAGTAATTTTCTGGAAGAAACATTGGGAACCTCATAGAAAGAAAGAAGGCAGCAGCAACTGACATGACACAGGCTTCAAGCAAATTTTTTTAAAAAGTCACATTTGCAAGATGTGTTCCAGCATCTTCCCAAAGGGCACTATCAGTAGAGATTTGAACTAAGAAACTTGTACCTTTAAATGTGTAAGTGGTGAAGAAAAAAACCTGAACAAATCCTGGTTTCACTGAACAAAGTCACCCATGAAAGCAACTTAAATTATAAAAATTAGTGGCACTAAAGGGGGCTGAGTAACACGTCCCTTGGTTTCCAGCATTCTCTAGTATGGGAGAGCTTTCACTAGCAAATACCTAGAGCTGTGGCAGAGGTGCCCTCTCTCCCCCACCGGAAGCTGTGGCACACACTCACCAGGACAGACAGCACAGGTCTGCTGTGCCTCTATCTCCCTTCCGCAGCAGTTTGGGGTATGGCAGCCTCTACAGAAAGGAGCTACTTGGAGCACACAGCTTTCCCAAATAGCTAGGTGCCTGCCCAGGGTCAGTGAGTTCAACAAATGCTCATTAGAATGGAGGGAGCCCTTCTGTGCAAACTCTTATTATTAAAATAAACAGTAGCCCAAAGGAACTAGAGATGAGATCTAGAAATCAGAATGCAGGCTGGGAGCTCAGGAGAGGGCAACCACAGTTGAGTCTTCCTCAGTTGGACAGTGTGACCTACATTACCAAGTGAATTACTGTGATGTGTCCCCCCAAAATTAAAGATAAGATGTTGCAGAATATTAATGCCATTGGGGTCTTGAGGCCCTTTTCCACTAGGCCTGGAAAAAAAAAACCAGGTAAGACTCAAAGTAGGGCTATAAATACTTTCGTTGTAGGCCAATGAAACGATTATTGAAAGACTTTTAAAAACCATCACCCAGAATTATCCAAACTCATCTGGAAGGATAAGAATTTCCTAAAGCTGTGTTTTTTCTTAGGGGGGAGACTGTCACTGCAACCTAGGTGTGGGCAGGGGTAGGCAGGAATAGAGTACAGTCTCTTAATCCTAAAAAACAGAACTTATAAACCTTTACTTTAATGTCTGGACTCAGGCTACCCCTATCCCTGTCTCCTGAACATGGCCAGCATATCAGATACCCAACCATCTCAGAGTCTGGCTGACCAATGAACAACCCAATATCACAAAAAATTAGAGATAGCACACATGAGAACTTATTTAAGTTCTACACTTAGCAGCTTGATATACATATATGGATTTCAATTAGATACTTTTCAAGAGTGTTAAATAAGTCCCACCACGACTGACTGCTTCCAAACTGTCACCTATGGGCTGGTCATATTCCTAGTTGAACAAAGGTTCTTTGTTACCACTCAGAACCAGGGTGCTGAGTCAACATAACTCAAGAACCATGATTTTCCCAGAATATTTTTTATTTTACCTCTCAGACTCTTCTCTGCAAATGTCCCAATGTTCATTTAAATGCAGCTTTTAATACAAAACAGTACACCAAACCTTCTCAAAAGCAGAAACTGTTTTGCTAATACCATGGGAGCAGTGATCAGCTTCTGGCAGAATGGAATGGCTTTACTGTCTTAGGATGGAAATTTGTAGGAGCAATAAAAAGAACTTCTCACACATAATGGCCAGGATTGTATCTAAAATCCACTGGCCTCTAACATGAGAAAAGGAGTAACTGAGAGCTGATTGTACAGTCACCTTCATCCACTCTGTAAGGTACACAGAGAAAGGACTGTTAACTGGCAAGTTTCAACACTAAGAGAAGATGATATTCATGTGGCAAACAACCAAGAGGTAATATCTAGTATCTAGGTTTAAAAAAACTATATATATATGTATATATATATATATATTTATAATAAAGTTTTAAATACAAAGTGCTTTTTATATATTGAGAATGATACAGTGTTAGCGAATACATCCCTGTTTTGTAATCTTGATTACAAGAATTAACTGGTTGATAAGTATTGTCTTTCCCCTTTCCAGATAATGAAACACCTTGGTGTTAGGAGCTTAAGGATTAGAGGCTATTGCCGGCAATGCTTATATTAGAGCAAAGCCAAACTGTAAAACAAAACTTCACCCCAAATCCAACAGAAAGTCGTTTTATTTTAAGGAAAAAAAGTTCCTATTTAGAAGGAACAGACAAGTAATTCTATGGGAAGATGATGTAATAGTAGCACCCTGTCCTACGCTGGTAATAATCTCATGTGTTACACAGTTTAAAAGCATTCTGGATACATGCCTTCTTTTGAACCTAAAACATCTGACCATTGGTAAAAAAGGTTTCAGAATAATAGCTACTTTCATTTTTTTTGCTTAGTATACTATGTGGACTTGTAAATTTGTGCAGCTTTTATCTGTAACTGGGGAGCATGAGTCTGTACAATATTTTGCTAATAGGACTTCATTCTCCCTTTAACACAAATCCCAGCACTTATGAAGAACTGGCAGTATTAGCTCAGCATATCCCTCTGAAAAAATACCGCCCCCCACCAGTGTATTTTCAAGACTCTTGCACTTTCGAACTCCCTTCCTCTCAAGATTATGCTTTCTTCTTCCCAATTCTCACTTTGACAATATGAAGGTTCCTGGAACACTCTGTTAACCCCTAAAGTCCACAGGTAACCCTCAGTCAGGACTTCTGGCTCCTCCCCATGAATGGTGGTCATTGGCTGTCCTTGTTGAGAAGCACCATAAACCAAGAGCAACAGATGGGGTGCTCCATGTACCATGGTCCTCTGACCACTTACAGCAGGTTAGACGTCTCCCAGACAGAGTAGAACCCACTGCACAGGTGCTGTAATAGCACGCGGGGCAGCAAACCAATTAAACACTTACTTCTGGCACCCAAAAGAATTACAAGATACAACAGTTCAACTCAACCGTAGTACTAATATGAAACTGTGCCAAAGAATTTGAAACATGACAGCAACATCTTATAGAAATTGAAGACTGTACCATAAGTTATTTTAGACTTAGAATGTCATCTTCCTAGTATCTCCATAGTTTGTTAAAATGCCCTTTAAAAAGAACAAAACCAGACAGTTTCTCATCCTCATCCTAGGAATATTATTTGTAGCTTTTACCTAAGTAGCATATCATTCAGTGAAGCAGCTACCAAAACAAATCCACATTACCTAAGTATGTAGTATCGTGAAAGCAAACAAAACAAAATTTCAACATGATCTTGTAATAATGAGTGACCAAAACTGCCACCACCTGAAATGGAACTCGGGGGCTGGCACCCAGTTCCCAGTGCAGGTCTCCCCATCACGTTCACCTGCCTCATTCACAACTGGCTCCAAGGTTTCCCCTGCCCGATGAGCAGGGGGTTAACATATTGCCATTACCCATTCCAAGCCAGGACGAACATATAAATTTGAGGAATTAGATTTTTTAATTGGCCTACTTAGAGCTGGTCTTTCAGAAATATCTTCCTTTTTTTTAAAGCTTCTCTCATAATAGCAAGTAGCACGCATCATCTGTGCCCAGATTTGCATTAATTACCATAGTTTATTTTTGTGCATGCCACTCAAGGGCCAGATCCTATTTTTAGTTAGCCTCAGTTGTATTCTGCTCGGCTTTTGCAGCTTCATAGGACTTAGTACAAGAAGTCACATGCCTGTGGAAACTGTCCCTCCACATAAATCTCTTTGTACAGATATTACACTCATAAGGCTTTATGCCTGTATGAATTTTCATGTGGCCCACGAGATGGTGCTTCATTTTGAATTTCTTACCACAGACACCACAGCCATAAGGCCGAAGACCGAGGTGCATGCTCATGTGTCGATCTCTCTGACTTTTGTGGGTGAAACTTTTCCCACACTGACAAGGATATAGCTTGTCAGTGGCTGAGAATCCTAAGTGAGAAGCTTCTTCTTTAATCCCTGCCACCATTTCCATATTCTCACTGTAGCCTGCTGTGAGGGCAGCCTCTTGTCTGTGTCCAATTAGATTCCCATCTGACCTCTCTCCAGAAAACTCTTCCATAGAAGAGCCATAAAAATCCACCTGCTCATCATAATTGCTTTCATCAGCTTGTTCATCAAACTCTGCTTCCACTTTCTTCTCCCTGATGTGAAAATCCTCCTCCACGCCTGAAGGCTGAACCGAGTGTTCCGTCTGCATGGTATTGACAGACTCAGTAACTTGGTGCTCATCATAGGCTGCATGCACGTCCATGCCTTCACAAGCCTGCTCCAGGCGTTCAGGTTTCACGTGGATCCAGCGTTTGTGAGCCATTATGCTGGGCTTGCTGTACATGGGCCGGGTGTAATGGAATTCAGCGCTATCACTGGCCCCCTCCTCTCCATCCTGGCTGGCCATTTCAGTGCTCAGCCGGTCATGCTCTGTGGACGAGTTGCTGGGTAAGTATTCATGCTCAGTGATCTGAGACGACAGCTCATCTTTGGTGCTTTCTTCTTCATTCTCACCATCCCTCAGTTCTTGGGCTTTGGGGAAATCAGTGTGGCCCCCAGAGCCCAGCTCAAAGCTCTCTACCAGGCCATTGTAACTACTACTGCTTGGAGACTGGTGGTCACTGCCATGATTTAGCTTCTGACAAAGGACTGTAGGGTTTCCCTCTAACACCTCAGTGCATTTATCCACCACATGCCACATCTGAAGGAAGCTGGCTGCTGTTAAGTAACTAACAATTTCCGGAGCAGGCATTACTAGGCGACCGGTATAACTAGATAGGAGAATGTTCTCGAACACTCTTGGGTTCATCACATCAGGCAAAACAATTCTCCTGCTGTTTTTCAGGAGTACTTGGTCACAAAAGTAGGGTGAACTGGCAGCAAGAACAGCTTTGTGTGCCTGGAAAATGTGGCCCTGGACAACAATAGAGACATCACATAATTGTCCTTGCTGGCGCTGCTGGTTCAGTTTCTGCAGAATAGTGCTGGAAAAATCAGGAAATTCTACTCGAAAAGAGTTTGTCCCAGGCTCCATTTCATCACAAATCGTGAATAGTACTACAAAAGAAAGAAAAATTGGTATTAATTCAAGCCCATAGAGAAACTTAACTCTCTTCCTTCTCTCTCAATAAGATAAATAAGAAAAGCTCCCAAGTTCCCTAAGGCCCATCTGCTTTTGGGCACTAGGAGGTAGACACTCATTCCCCACAGCAAGGGTTACCTGTGTGAGGATGCCCCAAGCAGGAGCTACTCAACACCCTTCACAGTATTAATTCTTTTTTTTTTTTTTTTTCCTATTTTTTTTTTGGTGCAGGGTCTCACTATGCATGCAACCCACATTCATAGTGATCTTCCTGCTTTTTGCCTCCCATGTGCTGGGATTACAGGCGCGCGCCACCACGCCCGGATTGCATCTCCGGCTCAGCGCACCCGAAGGCGGGGCCGGCGTGGCTTGGGGAACCAAGGATCGAACACTGGTTCCTGCGCTTACCTAAGCAAGTGCTTAGTTCGCTGAGCTATACCGCCGGCCCCACAGTATTAATTTTTAATTTTGCCCTTCTGTCTATGGATAAGAAAATAATACAGAAGCTGTATTTGTAAGCTACACAAATCCCCAAAGCAAAACAAAGTAAATATTTCTTTTTATTTCTTTTTTTTTTCTTTTTTTTTTTTTTTTTCTTGGCAGAACTGGGGATTGAACTCAGGCCCTTGTGCTTGCCAGGGAAATGCTTATTCTACTGAGCCATCTCCCCGGTCCCCATATTTCTAATCAAAACAATGATTCCTATAAAAACTGCATTTTAAATTTCAGATTCAATTCACACTTGCCTAGCTGTAATAAAAGAGAATTGTGAGATGTGGACTGGGGTTGCAGCTCAGTGGTACAATGCTTGCCTGTGACACCGAGGCCCTGGGTTCAATCCCCAGCACCAACAGGGAAAAAAAAT
>PVKA01017703.1:30917-45323 GCA_004027165.1 Ctenomys sociabilis
AGAGGAGGAGGAGGAGGAGGAGGAGGGCTGGCTAGATAGCACAGAGGACTAAAGCACCTGCTCAGGCAGGCACAGGACCAGGGTTTGATCCCTAGTATGCCATGCCAGCCCCATCCCCAGGATGCACTGAGACAATGATTGAGACTGGCGTGGTGGAGTGCACCTGTCATCTCAGCACTTGGAAGGCTGCGAACAGGAGGATCACTATGAGTTTGTGTAGTGAGACCCTGGATAAATACTTTTTTTTTTTTTTTAAAAGCCTTTAGCCAAAAAGAAAGGAGACTAGGGGACTGGAGTAGTAGGGCGAAGACAATTATGCCTTTGGTTTTACTACCTCAAAGGGGTTACTCACTGAGACTCAAACAATGCAGGTTTCTCTAGCTGCTAGAGGAATTTTGACCTGTAAGAGCTTCTGATGATGAGAGGCGGCTATCTAGACGATCTACAAACTGTTCAAAGAATTATAGACCAATGAGGTTAGTAAATGCTGTCCTTGTTATTGAGTGGACTCAACTGAAAAAGCTATAGCAAAGAATAAACGGCTACCTGTGTTGTCACTGTAAATATGTTTTATGAAAAATGTTCTACATTAAAAGATAATTTCTAAGAACACCACAAGATGAACTCTGCTATGGATCTGCCCATGCCATAATTCTGCAGTAAGTTAAAAGCAGACAAAAACAGTCAAATGATGTATCATTATTTGTCACCTTACTAACACCAGAATCAAACTTCACCGCTAAACATCAAGTTTTCTAACTATGAGCTAAAGAACCAGACGATTCAAACACTGTAAACTATCCTTCAGGGACAAGGAGAGAACATAAAGTAAGAATTATGAAAACATAAAGTAAGAATTATGTTGTTGTTGTTGTTATTATTATTGTTATTATTATTATATTTTGTGGTAGCAGGGATTGAACTCAGGACCCTGCGCTTGCCAGGCATGTGCTTATTCTATTATTATTATTATTATTATTATTATTATTATTATTATTATCATTATTATTATATTTTGTGGTAGCAGGGATTGAACTCAGGACCCTGCGCTTGCCAGGCAGGTGCTTATTCTATTGAGCTATCTCCCTGGCTCAAGGGAAGAATTTAATTGTCCTAATTATTACATGTCAAGGACTATACATCTTTTTTTTAATTTTAGTCTTTATAATTAGTTTGTAAATGTAAGGCTTAACATTTTTTTTTTTTTTTTTTTTAAGGCTTAACATTTTTAAGTTCAGCTATTAGAAGTAACTTTTCCAAAGGGTTAAAAGCTACTTTTTAGGAAGCTGAGATACAAGTTGAGGTCAGTATAACTCCAAAACCTGGAGTATTTTTCTGTCACATCACTACCTCCTTTCAGATGATGTTAAAATATTAGATCAGTCATTAGTAATGTCAAGACACTGCTTTTTGGACAAAACATTGATTTATCATTTCATACATCATAAGACATTTCATAACAACTTAAAATAGGTCATAAAATAAGACTATTTGGGTATTTGTAATTTCAAAAGGAAAAGACAAAATTATGTAAATGTACAGACTGGAAGTCTACATTTAAATTCTGAGTGCTCCCTCTGAGTGAACATATACTCCACTAGTTTTTAACCACTGTAGAGTTTTGGTTTTTAACCATTTGGAAAAGGGGCAAGATAATGAATGCACATGTAAAAGAATAACTACAGGAAGGTATGACATTTTTTTTCTTCATCATTTATTCCTAGTCTCCCCCAAAGAAAATTAACACTAACAAATGCTTGTACAACTTTCTAGAAACTTCTTTGTGCACCTATCAGAATAAGTCATATATAGCCTTAAAAATCTTCATTCAGCTTGGGAGACAGCTAGTTCAGAACAATAAGCCACTGCTTGGCAAGCACAAGGTCCTGAGTTCAATCCCCGGTACCACCCGAAAAAAAAAAAATCCTCATTCAGATGGTTTACTTATCTGCTTTTTACTTTGTACTTGGCCTTTAACATTTAGTGTATTTTAGGGAGCGTCTCTACAACATTAACAAAAAGAGGTGCTCGTTTTATTTAATGGTCACAGTTTCCTAGAGCATGCATATTTTCTAATTCACACATTTCTCATCTTACAGGATTTCAACTGTCTGGGTTTCCCAAAACTTAATCAATATTATAATGAATATCAGTATATAACTACTTTGGTATATATTTCTGAAACTATCTATAAGGTAATGTCTACCAGTGGAATTGCTGCGTTAAATGGTTTTCATGTGACACTCTGATACGTATCTCCAAGGAAGCTTGTACCAAATCACATGAAATCCTAACAGTTAATGATAGTGACTACTTCCCATATCTTGTCCCAAACTGGATGTTATTAAATCTGAAAAAAAACTTCTGCAAAGCTTCTAGGGAATAACTTATGAATCACTACTACTTTGATTTGTACTTCCTTAATCAGAAATAAGACATTCTGTATTCAAGTTACTGGCCATTTGTATGTTTCTATAAATTATCAGTCACAATCTTTGCTCAAATAAATTGGGCAAGTAATATTGATTTTTAAGGGTTTTTGTTAAATTCAGGAAATTAACTTTACCCTGTGTTGCAATTTTTTTTCAGTTAGCTAATATTGATTTGTTGGCACAGTGAAATTTGTGGCAAAATACCAATCTTTTGCATTTTATGGCTTTGGGGTTTTACAACAGACATAGAAGGACACTCTGAACTCTAAATTATAATTATCTGAATTTCAAATTATAATAATTATCAATAATAAAATGTTCCTTGTAAACCCAGGAGTGACTACTAAGAAAATTACCAAAAAAATACTTGAAAACAAAAGGAAATTCAAAATAGTATTTGACACACACATAGAAACATAAAAACTAAGAAAAAAAGAGAAAAAAGGACCAGCCAACTAATTCAGCGGATTATAGCGCCTGCAAGCAGGTGCAGGGGCCTGGGATCGATACCCCCTGCAAGCAGGTGTAGGGGGCAGGATGCCCAGGCAGTGCCACCCTCCCAGGGTGCCCTGCTGAGTGGGCAACTGAGACTGGGTGTGGTGGCGCACGCTTCTAATTCCAGCTCTTGGGAGGCTCTAAGCAAGTAGATTAGTATGAGTATGATTTAGTAGTGAGATTCTGAACACCCTGTAGACCCTTCCCTAAAATACAAAAACAAAACAAATCAAAAATAAAAAAATAAATAAAAAAAAAAAAAGAGAAAGGAAAAGGAGAAAAAGAAACAATATGGTATACTACCATAAAAAGTAATAAAAGGGGGGGCCAGGGAGATGGCTCAGTGGAATAAGCACTTCCCTGGCAAGTGCAAGGGCCTGAGTTCAATCCCCGGTTCTGCAAAAAAAAAAAAAAAAAAAAAAAAAAAAAAAAAAAAAAAAAAAAAAAAAAAAAAAAAAAAAAAAAAAAAAAAAAAAAAAAAAAAAAAAAAAAAAAAAAGTAATAAAAGGAGATTTAGGGTGGCTGTATTCTTAGAAACAATACATTTAATTTGAAAAGTACTACAAAAGATAAAGGACAGTATATGTTCATCTAAAAGGTTACTCCAACAACAATCTATAACAATTAATTAACATTTATATCTAACATCAAAACACATGAAGCAAAAATGGACAGAACTGTGGGAAGAAATACAGTTCTGTAATAGGTGAAGATTCCAATGCCCCACATTTCTAACAATCAATAGAAAAACAACAGAAAATCTGTAAAGAAACTCAAGGCTTGAACCACATTACAAAACAATTAGATCTAAGACATCCAACAAGAGTACATAGAACATTCTTTAGGACAGACCACAGATTAGGTCATAGAACATTTTAAAAGACTGAAATCATACAAAGCATTTTTTCTGATTGGCCAAAATAAAATGAAACTAGAAATCAAGAACAGAAAAGAAAGTGAAGAACGACAAACATGGAAATTAAATACCATCCTGAAGAAATGATAGGAGGGAAAAAAAAAGAAATCATAGGGAAAAATTAAAAAATAATGAGACAAATTAGAACTAAATGACAATAAAAATTCATGAGATAAAAAGCAAAATCAGTATTTGGAGGGAAATTTATACTATAAACACATTAAAAAAACAACTCAATAACCCAGCTATGTGTTTTAACAACATAAGAAAAGGGCCAATTAAACCAAAAGTCACTCAAAGAAAGGAAATAATAGACTGGAGCAAGAGCCAGGCATGGTAGCGCATACCTGTGATCCCATTACTCTGGAGGATGAAGCAGGAGCATTGATACAAGTTCAAGGCCAGCCTCAACTATATAGTGAGAACCTGTCTCTAAAATCAAACCAAACAAAATATCTTAAATCTTGGTACAAATACCAAACACTAGCATACCAAATTCAGTAGCATATTAAAAGAATTGTGCACATGACCAAGTAGGATTTATTCCTGGACCAAATGAAGTTTAATATAAAAAAAAAAATCAACATATCACATTACCAGAATAAGGTGTCAGGGGGAGACCCATATGAGTGTTTTTGTTTTGTTTTGACTTTGAGACAGGGCTGCTATGTAGGCCAGGCTGGCTTAAACTTACTAAGTGGTCCAGGCTGGCCTCCAGCTCACAGCCTCATCCTTCCAAAGTGCTGCTGATTACAGGTGTGTGCCACCATGCCCAGCATTCAAATCCTCTTCTCAATCCTCCCCATTTCCCAGGCTAAATGCAGAGACAGCATCTGACAAAAATCCAACAGCCTTTTATGAAAAATCAATCAAGAAATTAGAAACACTGTACAAGAAAAAATTTCAACATAAAATCATACATGAGCTAGGCATAGGTGTGCATGGCTGTGATCCCTTAGCCTTAGGAGGTTGAAGCAGGAGGCTTGTTCCAAGTTTTAGGCCAACCTGGGCTACATAGTGAGTTCAAGATCAGCCTGAACTACATAGCAATACCTTGTCTCAAAAACACCAAAAGCAAAACTATACATGAGAAAACACCTATAAATAACAATCAGTAGTAAACATATGAAAGCTTTTCTTCTCAGGATCAGGGATATGACAAAAATACCTGCTTTTAAGCAGTTCTATTAAAAAACTCAGAAGTTAACAAAGGAGGCAAAAACTTGTATACTGAAAACTAGAAAGAACTATGAAGGAATACTACCTATAACAATAAACAGATTCAATGCACCCTATCAAAAACCCAAAAGTAATTTTGTCAGAAATGGAGAATCTCATCTTAAAATTCATATGGAATTTCAAGAGACCATAAATAGCCAAAACAATCTTGAAACAACAGAGCTGAAAGACTCTCAACTCCCAATTTCAAAATTTACTACAAAATTACCATAATCAAAACAGTGTGGCACCATTATTGAATTCCTATTACTTTGTTTAGTGAAATTCTGTGTCGTTTCTAATGTGGTTTTTTTTGTTTTTACTATTTTTTTATGCTCTTTAAAAAAATAAAAAAAGAAGACAAGGAATATAACAAAAAGCAACGTGGCAATAGAGTAAGACCAGACACTTAGATCAATAGAATATAACCAAGGGAAAAGAAACAAAACCTTCCACCTCTGGCTAATTTGATTTAAAGGGTATGAAGGCCTTCACTGGAGAAAGTAGTTTTTTTAGCAAAGAGTACCAGGGAAACGGATATCCACATGCGAAAGGAAGTTAGACCTTTACCTAATACCATATACAAAAATTAAAATGGATCACAGACTTATAAAAGACATGAACTATAGGGCCAGTGAGATAGCTCAGTGGACTACATACCTTAGGTAAGCACAGGGACCAGGGTTCTATCCCCGGCACCACATGCTGCGTGGCCCTGCCCCCTGGTGTGCTGAGCTGGCCACTGAGCCTGGGTATGGTGGTGCACACCTATAATCCCAGCGCTGGGAGGATGAAAACAGGAGGATCACTAGAGTCTGAGCTGCATAGTGAGACCTTGTACCAAATACATTAAAAAAGAAAAAAAGAAAAAAAAGAAAAAAAAAAAAAAAACGACATGAACTATAAATTTAAAATAGGGAAGCTGGCTTGGCAACTAATTTTTACATATGATACCAAATATGGGCAATAAAATAAACACAACTTCATTAGAAATAAAACCTTTTGAGCATCAAAAGACATGATCAAAGGCTGTGCATGTAACTCAGTCTGAGGCCCTGAGTTTGATCCTTAGCACTGCAAAAACAAAATCAAATAACATTATCATGAGTAAAAAGACAGTCCACGGAACAGAAATATCTACAACATACATGATACAAGTCTAGACTGGTAGCCTCACAATTCTGCTGCTAGGTATACACCCCAAACCACATACTCAAACAAATGTTCATAAGCCAAATTATTCATTTATTTGTAAAAGAGTAAAACAAGTCAAGTATTCATCAATAGATGGAATAAGCAAAATGAGATATTTAAACAATGAAATATTATTTAATGAAAAAGAATGGAGTTCTGACACATGCTGCAACATGACTGAGTAATGAAAACACTATGCTAAGTGAAATAAATCAGATACAAAAGGAAAAATGCAGTTTCACTTACATGAAGTATCTATGACAGGCAAATTAATAAAGACAGAAAGTAAGATAGTTTACCAACAAACCCCAGATATAGAGAATTATTGCTTAACAGGTAGTTTCTGTTTGAGGTGAAAAAAAAATTCAAAATAGTACTGCATGTTGCACAATAATGAAAGTAATTAACTCTACCGAATTGTACACTCAAATAATAGTTAAAAGGACAAATTAAAGATAGCTCAGTGGATTAAAGCACCTGCTTAGTCAGATGCAGGGGCCAGGCTTTAATCCCCAGTGTGTCGTGCTGGTCCTGCTCGCAGGGCACGCTGAGACAGTGACTAAGACTGGGCATGGTGGCATCCAACTGTAATCCCGTGTTTGGGAGGCTGAAAACAGGAGAATCATTATGAGTCTGAACTGTATAGTGAGACCCTGTACACCCTGTACTAAAAAAAAAGGACAAATAAGTCATCCATTTCAGCTTTTTTTCCCTCCAGCACCTGGGATCAAACTCAGGACCTTGTGCTTGCCAGGCAGGTGCTTATACTATCTCCCTGGCCCAAAAGTCATCCATTTTAACAAAAAGAAAAAATCTGGAGAAAAATTGCCATGTATCTTTTAATGGTACCATTGAATTAAAAGTCTTTGCAATCAGACCTTTATTCTTAACTGTAGGTGAATTTGAGTGTACAATCTCTCTATATTCTTCAATCACACTAACATGCAATCTCTTACACACTTTCCTTTATATAGCAATATTGAAACTTCCAAGCAGCTGTAACCTATGTTAAGAGTTCAGCTGCCATTTCAATTGATTAATTAACACACTATAAACATACTAGGTACAATGGCGGGGGGACTTCAAAGACAATCAAGGAATGTTTCTGCCCTTGGAGAGTTTATAATCTGGTAAGGGAGATTAAAAAAAAAAAAAATCTATGTACAACATTGTTATTCAAGGCAAGCCAGATAAATACTGTGAGAAAATTACAAACCCAGAAGCAATGGCGGAGGGAAGACAGAACCTGGAATATTCTATAGCTGTGACGGTGAACCTTTAAGAGCTTTCAATGATACAAATAGCCCGTGCCCGCTGCAGCATATAGTTGTGCCAACACTACTGTAGAATTATAAACATCAGTATAAATTTTGGTGTCACCAGGATAAGACGGCAACTTGGAAGAACCATATAATCCTTTACTCATCTAAAAATAAAAAATATTAGCCTGAGTCCTGGAATTTAGACACAGTGTTACCCTACATGCCATAAACTTAAAGAAATGAAAGCTACAATGGAGAGGAGAACAGATTAAACGGACACACTGCTCCTGCATTTCCACTTCCTGCTCTAGGCAACGCTGGCATAGGAGTAGGAATGTCCACAGAATACCAGTTATACCCATTCTTTTGGAGAGCCCAGAACAGACTCAGGGTGGGTCACAGGACAGATAGTTTCGCAACATTCAGAAGTGGGTGGTGTTAGGGTAACAAAGGATGGAGCTCAGTTGGCCAGGAAGGCAAAGCCAACATCTGTCAGCTGGGCCACAGACAACAAAAGTTCTTAATTTCACCAACACAAAAGAAAACAGAGTGCAAGCTCTCAGAAAGTGTACCTTCTAGCCCCAGTCATTCCATCATGCAAATCCCTGGTGTCAGTATGGCTCAGCCCCATATCCAGTTTATGAACAGCCTGCAATAACACCTCTGGGGAGGCTGAGGCAAGAGCACTGCCCCAGCCAGCAAGCAAGATGCTGTCTCAAAAAACCAAAATCCAACCAACTAAAACTAATTAAAATAAAGCCAACATGGGGTGTGCAAACAGATTCCACAATACCAAAAAAGAAATGACAAGGTAGGGGCTGGGGAGATGGCTCAGTGGAATAAGCACTTCCCTGGCAAGCACAAGGGCCTGAGTTCAATTCCCGGTTCCGCAAAAAAAAAAAAAAATAAATAAAAAATAAAAAAAAAAAATGACAAGGGATAGGCAAGTTGAACACATTTGAGAAGACATTTGTTAAATTAACGTTTTCTATAAACTTCATGAAAACCTGGTCTCTATGAGGCATAAGGAAGATGAGACAAAAATATCAGAATAATATAAAAAAAAGAGCTGAATAAATTTAAGACAGGATGAGAAAAATTAATACAGAACAGAAATTTAAAAAGGTCATATAGAACATAAATTCCCCCAAACTGAAATGCACAGGGCACATTTGATTACATGTATTTACACAAAGTAATAAAAGTAGAAATTTAAAAGGAGGGGTAGGGGACAAGGCAATAGGGTAGAAAATCTGCCAATTAACTTCACATAAAACTCTGGAATCAAAACTGGACATTAATAGCCGGGCGTGGTGGCGCATGCCTGTAATCCCAGCACTCGGGAGGCTGAGGCAGAGGATTGTTGTGAGTTCAAGACCAGCCTGAGCTACAAGGTGAGCTTAGGGCCAACCTGAACTGCATAGTGAGACCCTGTCTCAAAAAGAAAAACAAAACAAAACAAACAAAAAAAAAAGCTGGACATTAAAAAACCAAAACCAAAACCAACTAAAACTTTCGACAATATAAGGAAAAACTATACAAGCAAATCTCCTTTATTAACACAGAAAAATTTTAAGGCACATGGCACTCTGGTTTATTTAATCTCTTGTGAGTTTAGTGTATCATGAAAATGGTATGATGAAAAAGATAGG
Organism: Ctenomys sociabilis; assembly: GCA_004027165.1. Lineage (NCBI taxonomy): Eukaryota > Metazoa > Chordata > Mammalia > Rodentia > Ctenomyidae > Ctenomys > Ctenomys sociabilis. The sequence goes on from PVKA01017703.1 coordinate 40,087, forward strand.
TATGCAGCTTACATTCTCTTAATTCACTGATCTGCTCTAATAGTATTTGTGCATGGAGTATGTATGCACCTTGTGCAACAGAAGGCCAATACGAAAACAATGTGCAATGTATAAATTGTTGAATCTGTCCTAGTCATTTGATTTGGAACGGTCTCATTGCTCCTTGCTCTTCAATAAAAAAATAATAATAATAATAAATAAATAATAAAATGGTATGATGAAGAAACTGAATTACTAGTTGCATCACAATGAAGTCAAGAAAGCCATTTCACAAGATCTTCCTTGGCTCTCTTACACTTAAGATTAATCCTAGTGACACACAGATCACAACTTGTGCTTCTTTTTATAAATGACAGGGAGTGACAGAAAGAAATCTGGAAACTACCCTGTTGAAGCATTAAATGTGAACACTGGGTACAGCACTGAAAACTTTGGAGTGAGACACTATGGCTCAGGAGGATTAATCCATTGGTGGAATAAAGGAGGAAGAATTCTTCAGCAGAGGCTAATTATAAGATTTTTAGCAAGTACCATCTACCCGTGAAGTAATGAACGTAATAGTGAATCTGGAAATACTGAAGCTGATGGGGCTCACAGAAATGGGGAGTAGAAAGATGTAGAAGTCCAACAGCACAAGTGAGAGCATCAAGAAAGTGAAGAGAACCCACAAAAGGGAAAGACTATTTGCAGATCAAAGAGTAACTTTATTCTTAAACATATGAAGAATTCTTATAATAAAGAGAAAATAATGCAACTGAAAAAGGATTTGGTATTTATAAATAACATATAAGCACATGGTAACATTAATCATTAGAGTAATGGAGGTCAAAAGTGTAAGAAACTCCTTTCCTATCAGGCTAGTAATAGATAGATAGATAGATACTAACAAGTTTTAGAGAGGACATGTGGGGATTAGTACCTTTGTGCACACTGCTGGTAGGCATATAAAGCAGTATAAATGCTGTAGAAAAGGGCTGGCAGCCTCTCAAGCAGTGAAACACAGTCACTGTGTAACCCAGCATTACTTCTATGCCTAAGTATATACCCAAGAGAAACAAAAACAGATTATCTTCACACAAAATTTGTGCACGAATGTGAATGTTCCTAACATTATTCATAAAAGGCACAAGTGGAAAACCAAGTGTCCACTAGCCACTGACTAGATAAACTTTGTATATCCATACAATGGAGTATTACCATATTTGGCAAGAAGAATGAATGATGTGATAACACAGAAGCCCTTGAAAATATTACCTAAATATAAAAGGTTAATTAGAAAAGGCCACATCTTGTACAATTCTGCTTACATGAATCATGCAGAACAGGAAAATCTATAGACAAAAAAAAGTAGTGGTTGACAAAAATCTGGGATAAAGAAAATAGCAATGGCAGGCATGATGACACATGCCTATAATCCAGTACTCAAGAGGCTGAGGCAGTAGGATGACTGTGTGTTCAAGGACAGCTGTACAGTGAGTTCAAGGCCAGTCTGAGATATATATAGCAAGAACTGTCTCAAAAAAGTGCTAAGGGGGAAATAAATAATTGGGTTTTATTTGGGGGCAGTCAAAAATTCTCAAATTCAATTATGGTAATAGGTATAAAAATGTGTGAATATGTTAAAAATTTTACCTCTTTTTTTTTTTTTTGTGATGTTGATACTACTGGGGATTGAACCCAAGGCCTCCATAATGAACTACATCTTCATTTTACTCTGAGTTATGGTCTCAAATCATTAATTTGTCAAGACTGAGCTCCAACTTATCATCCTGCCTTAGTTTCTCTGAGTGCTGGTATTACAGGCTAAAAAAAGCCTTAAAATATATAAATAAATTCTGTCACGATAAAATTATTTTTAATATTTATTTTTGGTTTTTAAAAAGAGTCTTGCTACATAGTTCAGACTGGCCTCAAGCTTCTATTCTGTAACACAGACTGACCTTAAATGCATGCAGCTCTTCCTAACTCAGCCTCCCAAGTGCTGGGATTACAGGTGTGTGCTAACACGCCCAGCCATGCAGGTTTTTAAAAGCAGAAGATAATCTACTGAAGAATTTCTCAACTAGAAGACCACCAAGATAACTCCAACTCTGGTGAGTTTAACAGTAGCCATTACTTATTATTCAGTTGAGGAAATGAGTACCAAGTTTGTTTTTTGTTTGTTTGTTTTGCAGTACTGGGGATTGAACTCAGGACCCTGAGCTTGCCAGGCAAGCACTTATTCTACCAAGCTATCTCCCAGCCCTACTACCAAGTTTTAAATACCATTTAAACAAGGACTGAACATCCTAAAAGCACAGAAGATAGCAATATAACAAGGAAGCAGACCCACCAGCTATTTGTCTTGAAGCTTTTAAGAGATTTCTTTAATGAGAACATATGGTAATTTGCATGCATGCTGTATAAAGCACATTTAAACACAGTAAATGTTGCTTTCATAAATTTAAAGTCTGGCACAAATGTACAAAAATACCAGCATTCCCTGCCTACCAGAATTCTTTACATTAGTCAAATGCTTTACAGTCCACAAAGTACACCATGTAAACTTGGGTCTTGCAACACTTCTGTTATTATCATACTCAGTTCAAAGTGAAGTAAAGTGAAGATCAGATTAAAAGACTTGCCCAAAGCTACATATCTTATAAGGGGCATGTCAAAGTTTAAATGGAAATGTAACTCCAAATCAAATACTTTTCTAAGAAAAAATAATTTAGCAGAAAAATTATCTCTGAACTGGTCTATCAGTGCAAAGTATAGTAGTATTTGATTTTAAAATATGCAGTATCTCCTCTTTAAAAAAGAATCATCTTGTCTAGAGCCATTAAAAATCTTAGCTACTTTATTATTTCTGCTGAAAAGGATTAATGTAAATTTTAAGAATTATATTGTTAGCATTATTTATTGCTTACCTAAAGCAAAGTCGTATTCTTGGAGTAAACTTCCTTATACATGGTCATCAAAAAGCAATACGAATGAATGAGAAAAAGGGATCCATTTGTTTTTCGGTTTTGCTTCAAGTTAAATCACACTGACTTCTGAAAGGAAAAATCATGTTCAAAATGTAAAAGATGCTATGCTACTGTGTACATCTGTCTCCCTAATATAAAAACCACTTATGTGAGCAGCAGAAAGAGAACTAACAGCACCTGGTGTTTCTGGTTCTATACTTTTCATCCTGGAGCTTCTTAGTTTTTGTGTTTTGTGTTTTTTTGGTCTTTTTGAGACAAGGTCTCAATATGCAGTTCAGCTGTCCTTGATCTTCTTGACTCAGCTTCCCTAAGTGCTGAGATTACAGGCAGGTGCTACCACACCACACCTGGCCTGTCTGTGTATTTCCTCTAGCTCAACCTCTTTAAGTGCTAAAATTACAGGTATGTGCCAGCACACCCAGCTTAAATTTAATTTTACTTGTATATCTACCTTTTGTTTTCTGCAAATGGGAGTTTCATGTTGTCCGCACTTGTCTCCAACTTATGAGTTCAAGTGATCTACCAGCCTTAGTCTGCCAAGTACGGACTACAGGCATGCACTAACTATGCTCAGCTCTTCGTATTTTGTTTAATAAATTTTTGTTCTAGGCTGGCTAGATAGCTCAGTGGACTAAAGCACCTGCTTAAGCAGAGCACAGTGGCCAGGGTTTGATCCCTGGTGTGCTGTGTGGGCCCTGCCCCCAGGGCACGCTGAGCCCGAGATTAGAGATTGAGACTAGGTGTTGGCAGTGCACCTGTAATCTCAGGGTTGGGGAGGCTGAAAGCAGGCGGATCACTCCAAGTACCATATATGTAGTGAGACCCTGTCCTAAATTCATAAAAAATAAGTACATAAATAAATAAATTTTTGTTCTACAATGATTTTAAATTTATGGAAGAATTAAAAGGATAATTCAGTTCCCATGTGGCTCTCATTCATTTCTTCTAATGCTAACACTTTATGTTACTATAACACATTTATTAAAAGACACCAACCTGGTCAGTGCCTATGTAATCTTACAGAATTAAAATATCCTTTGGAGGCCAGAAGTATAGCTCAATTTACAGTACAGGCTTACATGAACAAGGAAGGCCCTGGGTTGGATGCCCAATACCAAAATGACTGATTGATTGATTGAATGAATGAATGAATGAATACTCTTTGGAAAGTGCACTTAAGTCCCTGACAACTGTAAATCTGCATTTTCTTATCTTTTCCTAATTGGACCACTTTAGTGAAAGAGCTTAGTAAATTTAAAATTTTAAAAAATCAAGTCACTTTGTGAGTTAAGATTTCAAACTCTCTTAAATTTTAAACCAAATTAACTTAAAACTTCAAAGTTTCCATTGAAGTAAACTCTGAGATTCAAAAGAAAAGGTACTGTTCTAGACACTACACCTCCACTTATCAGCCACTTATGGCCTTTAATAAAGCAATCTTTTTTTAACCACATCTTTCATGTGTATGAGAATACAAGATAACTTGCTAAATACAGCCTGCAATCCCAGCACTTAGAAAGCTGAAGCTGGAGGATCACCATGAGTTGGAGAGCTTGGGGGGATCCACAGTGGGTCCAAGGTCAGCCTGGACTGCACAGTGAGACCCCTCTCTCAAAACATTTTTCTGATTACCAGTTAAGTTGTTTTTTTTTTTTGGGGGGGGGAGGATATAGGGTTTCCACTATGCAGTTCAAACTCATAGTGATTCTCCTGTCTCAGCCTCCCCAACGCTGGGATTCCAGGAGTGCACCACATGCCTGGTTTTCCAGGCCATTCTAGGACCTGCACAGCATGTAGTGCTGGGGACTGTACCCAGGACCTTAAGCTTGCCAGGCAGATGCTCTCCCCAACCAACTAGGTTAAGTTTCAGTTTAATACAAGGATGTACCACTCCTGTGAACCTTATCAATGTTTCTGACAGCACAAAGGATATTACATAGAAAAAACATGGACAGAACTGTGAACTGAAAAATACTCAATAGAGCTTAGCTTGGAATATTAAAAAGTTCAATAAGCACTTTACCTTTACTTATTTTTGCTTTTTATACATACATTAGAATATGCATTAATATATATATTTGGCACAGGGTCTCACTCACTGCACAGCTTGGACTTGCAGTGAGCCTCCTGCCTCAGTCTCCCCAGTGCTGGGATTACAGGCATGCACCACCATGCCTGGTTTCAGTGGCTGGCTCAGCATGGCATGTGGTGCTAGGGATTGAACTTGGGTCCCTGCACTTGCCAGGCAGGTGCTTAGACCACTGAGCT
>PVKA01017704.1:0-45223 GCA_004027165.1 Ctenomys sociabilis
TGTGGTATAAGGATATCTTGTCTTATTTTTTGTACTTTTCTGTATTTTTAAAGTTTCACAAAATTAAAAGAATAGGGTGATAAGAATCTGTACCTGTAGAAGTTATGTTATAATAAATTCTCAAATACTGAACTTTTTATAGAAATTATTTCTAAAAATTTTATCAGCAATGAGTGGATGGACTTACTCTATGTAATATAAAATCTATCTTATTAAAATTTAAAATGATGACAAAAAAAAAGAAAAAAAAAAGAATTTGACCTACAAATAAATGAAGCACACAGAACTCCAAATAACAGGAAAGCAACATGAAAAGGAAAATGTCAACTATAAGCATAAACATAAATGTTCTCATCTCACCAGTCAAAAGAAACAGACTGGCAGGATGGATCAAGAAGGAAGACCCAACAAAAATGCTGCATTCAAGAAACACATTTAACACAAAAACTAATTCATAGACTCATAGTGAAAGGATGAAAAACAATTATTCATGCAACAGAGCCCAGAAAAATAGGGGTAGCTATTCTATTTGCAAGCAACACAAACATTAAACTTAAGTTGGTCAGAAAAGACAAGGAAGGTCCCTACATATTCATTAAGAGAAAACTCCAAGAAGAAAGATAACAGTCATGAGTATTTATGCATCAAACATTGGCTCACTCACTCCACTACATACAATAAATATTAACAGACACGAAAAACCACATGAACATTAATACAATTGCAATGGGGGACCTTAACACTCCACTCTCACAAATGGATAGATCATCCAGACGAAAAATGGATTCAACCCAAGACCATACTATGTGAAATAAATCAGGCCCATATGTGTTAATGTTATATTGTTTCACTAGTGTGAGAAACTAAATGATTAAATAAGATCCAAAATATACAATGGATACTGTGAATTGGGAAAAAAATCTGTTCTAAACAGAAGACAAAGTGTGATAAGGAAAGCAGGAAAGGATGGAAGGGAAAATATTTATACACAAGATAAGATAGTCATACAGCTAGTTTCTCTTAAATCACTGAAAAGAAAGGTTTGTGGTAAAATCGTTTGAACAGGTATTATGCCTATTCTTTTTTTTACTCTGAACTACTATGAAAGCAACAATAAGCAATATATTAATTATGGTAACTCTCGTACTAATCTGTTTTGAAACCGTTTTATTTTTTTAAGTTTTTTCTGTGTAAAATTATAAAAAAAAATGAAATGGAATGGTTCTTAGGCTATTTGTGCTGGTATAAAAATATATGAGAACAAATCAAGTGTAAAGAACAGGTTTTTATTATTCACATTTCTAGGGGTTTGGAAATCCAATATCCAGGAGGCAGCAAGTTCTCTTATCTGGACAGAGATGTTCTCTGTTTTTAGGGTGCCACAATGCAACTGCCTGCCCTAGGCAGAGGAATACTGTGTCCTCACATAGTCAAAGACAAGAAGGTGAAATGCTACACAAAGCCTCTTTCATGAGCACTCTAATACGCTCTACAAAGCAGGAGTCCCAATGACTGGTCATCTCTTCAACACCCTGATTCTTAATATCATGACACTGACCATTAAATTTAACACCTGAATTTTGAAAGAGATACATCCAAGCCTTTGCAAATAAAAAATGAATTTTTTGGGGGAGACTCCAACAAACAGTGTTTCTAGAAGAGATCCAACAGAAATTCTGTGAGTTTATACAAAGATACCAAACTAAAAAAGAGAGGCATAGACACAAAGTAGACTTCCAGACCAAGAAAAAACTGATTGAGTAATTAAATGTGCTAAAGTCATTTGAACAAGATATTATGCCTATAACTTTTACTCTGAATAACTACTATGAAAGCAACAATAAGAAATGTATGAATTATTGTAAGGAGAAGGAGAAACAATAATAAAGTTCAGGTTCAAGATTTCTGACACAGGTGGTTGTATGAATACTGAATCTTTACTGAGTGTAGGAGAAACTTTGGGGGTGGATGTAACTGCAGTTCAGGATGGAGACAAAAGGAATGGGTGAGACAATTAAACAGAGGTGTTAGGCAAGCTTTTTGAAATATGGGTCTAGTATTTATTTGACAGGTGAGGACTGCAGAATATGATGTTTTATGAATACTGTAAAGAATGCATAATTTTAGAGCTGATCTTTTTGAATAACAAGGCTTTATTTCTTTAAGCACTAAAATAAAACAATCATTTGGATGAAAACCTTTCTAAAATTTTATTGCACATTTTCCTGCCACCTAAAATGATACATCTGGAGCCAAATTTATGTTTTTTTTTCCTGATGGCTCAGGGTCATCATTACACTCATCTGTTATGAGAGAATATTGCAATGTAAAGATTCTGTGGGAACAACTGAGATTTATAGAGATGTTTCCTTTTATTAAACATCTTCAGATCATTGTTGTGCTTCAAGTTCTTGAGTTTTATTATCATTTCTATGTCAGCTGCTACTTCCTGCAGCTATCAATGTATCATTCTGAACCGAAATGGTGACCTTTTAACCACTTAGTCTTCAACTAATACTACTTGAGAATCCAGGTGATCTAACATACCCTGTCTATGTGAAAACAGATTCAGACTGAGGTTAAGAGACCTTCTCCTAAGAGGAAACTACATTAGATTTAATGACACACATTGGCAGCTCCTCTTTGGAGTCATGAAAGGACTTCTGTGTTAATGTTTCAGTCTCAGCTGTTTCATAAAAGTTACACAGCCAGATTTTCAGTTCTGGATCTGCAAACTGTCATTATATGTGTGCCTACTAAATGGTTCAGGAAAGTACGGCTTAATGTATCTTCTTTATTTTTGGTGAAAGAACTTACTATGCTTTCTAATCAAATGCATAAGACAAAAATAACAGGCTATTTTAGGATACATTTGTTAGAAGAAAAAAATTTGATGAGTAGGTCATTAGAGTGTTTAAGATGGTGGTTAGTTAGTATTTTGAATTAGAATACTAACTTGGTTTTTTTCATGGCAACCAGATGGAACCCAGTTGACCACACAGACTTGTGTGTCAGCAAAGCAAGTCCTCGTGTCTGGCCCACATGCCTCCTATCGTTTCCCAGGCAGATTTCTCTCCTGAATGGCCTTGTGCCTTCCATGGTAACAGGCTGAAGTGTGTAGCTGTCTCTTTTTCTAGTTGAAGGTGTCCTTCACCATTTGTCACCATTTGTCATTACAAATGCTGCTTTGGAGCACATGGACATTTGTTAGCAGTCTTGGTAGTGTCTTCTGGGTTATTTGTCACTAAGGAATATCATTTTTGGTTTATTTTCTCTGCTATCCATTTAAATGCTTGTCATTTCAGATCAAGCTATGATTTCCTGCCAAATATATTATAAATCTCGCAAGCACCCATCAGCATGTCTGTTGGCATCCCTCTTCTTACATTTCTTCATAAATTATCTTCACTCTGGTTTTTAGAAGGTACTATCTTCCCTTTCTTTACCTTATGGCCAGGAATCTATTTCTTATTTTTTATTCCAGCAGCTAAAATTATCATTATCAAGCCACATGTACATGAAACAAATCCCTCCACATTTTTTTCTCTTGCACTTTTTACTATTTAGACTGATATGTCCTCATTCAGGCAGATTGCTATGTAGAGACCAGAGCTATGTTGCTATATGCCAATAAACTAACAGAAGTTAGGAGAACTTTTGCTAGAGCATTCAGAGTGAGCACAGACCTGCTGATAGCTCCATTTCAGTCTCCTACAGTCCAGAACTACATGATATTAGATACCCAGTTTGTAATACGTTGCTACAACAGCCCTAGAATACAAATAAAACCTCCATGATATGGTTCTTTTAAAAGTCATGGGTTCATTTACAGATAAATCTTTTCTAGAATGTGCCTTGTTACAAGAAACACACTACAGTTTCTATATTGGAAAACATAGAAATATTTATGTTTGGTTAGAGAGGAAAACTTTTCAAGATAGTGGCCCTAAGACCTGCTTTGATGATAGAAGCACTGGCAGAGCTATTTTTAAAAATACAGAAGGATGAATTTAAATTCCTGGAGTTTTGGACTCTGTGTTTAGGAAAGGCCTTGAATATCCCATTAATAATTTGTCTGGATAATTTTCTTTTTGGTATCAGGAGTGGAACTCAGGACTTTGAGCTTGCCAGGTAGGCACAGTGCTAGTGAGCTACATCCCCATTCCTAGGCAATTTTTGATTGGCTAATGATGTAAGGAGTTGAATAATAAACAAGAGATTTCATTAATTGGACCATATCATTCTTGGGCAAAGAGTTCATCTGATATGATGGGACAAACTAACCAGGAAAAGTGTTACCTGAACATTATTCTTGTAAAGAAAAAGGGATGAAAGTTTTTGGAGACAGTGAGTATAATGCATTTGTAAGATTTTTAGCAGGCAAGATATGAAATTCTGGGCATAGTTCATACCATAGAAAGTCAGATTCTTTTCACTATGCATTCAATATAGTTATAAGGCACCTATCATGAGACAGTGTATGTGTATACAGGCAAGAAAAAGTATTTTTTTATGACCAGAGCTTCTAGAAGAAGAGACACCTCAGGAAAGAGTGGCAGCTGACTTTGCAATGCAATTCTGAAAATATAACCTAGCCACCTACACATATCAAAGTGATCACATAGGGTCTTCTTACAAAATCTGATTCTAAGGAAGGATGAAGAGGTAGGGATAGAACCAAAATTACAAAGAGCATAAAGCTATAAAACAATAAGGTCAGAAAACCTAAGCATTTATGAAGACTTCCATTCATAATGAACAAACTGACACTGAGAAGGACTAAGTAGCCTGGTTATGTCTCAGATAAATGGCTCTGAGTTCTATTCTTTCTTTTCCTCATGACTCCTTACCCAATGAGACGATCCTGCTCCCTGTGGCTCAAACACAAGAGAATCACATGATTTTGTGCAGAAAATAAAAACTTGGAATTTCTACTTTTTTTCATATACATACAGACCTCTTACAGACAAAGGACAAAAGAAAATTTAAGTCATAAAGAAATATCTTTTAGCTGAGATTTTCTATGGAGATGATCTTTAAGAGGAAAGAGATATTAACGTATTTTCCCTTCATACCAAAAATTCAAGACATATCACTATGTTTTTATTTTTTCTAGGTCAATTTTTGTACTGTGCATATGGCTTGAATCATTGCTGTCAGCTGGCTGATTTTGAAAGGGACTTGAATGTCTTTCAGGCTTGAGGGTCTGGAGATTAATCTCTTTTCATGACCAACTTATGGCATCCCTGTATGTCTAGATATGGTTATAACTTAGGCTTTTAAAACTAACTCTCAGTTTAGTTTTGATGAAAATCACTAAAACCTCACTGAATACAGCTCCATGGCTGTAAATGAAATCAGGCTGTGGCTATAAAGGACCGAGAGATAGACTTCTAAATTATTAGTTGGCTTTAATGTATATTGGAGAAGATCAAAGGGCTGGGTAATTACCTCATCAATTCTCCCACCAAGACTTTGAAGTAGATGGCTAATACCCTTGAACTCATTTTTCCAATGGGAAACTGAGGCATTGGAAGTACATATATGACTATATATTTTTGTTTTTTATTCCTGTGCTCCATGAAATTCTTAAAAAAATTCTATTTCCTCTCTCATTTCCACCTCAAGTCTAGAATGGGCTATTTTTCCATCAGGCAAGGGAAATAGGAATAAGATAAAATGCTAAAGAGTACGAACCAAAAACAGAACACAGGCTGGGTGAAGCTTGAACACAGGTATAGATTTTTCTTTTAGAAAAACCTTTCCATCATCACAGTTATATTAATAACCCTTGCTTAGAACATCAGAATTGACAGACACACTAAATTTTTGAGCCATGATCTATTTTGGAAAAGATGAGCATGCACAGTCAAGGTCTTGAGGAGGAGGCAAGTAAGTATTCTGTTCTTTCAGAAAAGAACAATGAGGGTCGTAACCTACAACTGACAGAGTTCCATGCACTGTTGGAAGAACTAACTGACTAAAAGAATGTCTGAAATAGGTCATAGAATTTCTGGGCAAAGATGAGAAAGTGTTTATGTGTACAGCTTGAACTTTCTGAAGAGAAGAGTACTGTGAACCCAGTCAAGACTCAAAGAGAAAGATTGTTAAGGGGAGAAGAGCTGTAAGAAACTAGAGAGGGGTTGAGTCTATAGTGTTTACTAAAAAAGAGTTGGATGTTTAGTGCTTCCTACTTGTGTTAGTGAATAATAAGTGTTCTTGCAAATATCATGATAGGATCTGACATCCATATTCTATTTCAAGTGTTGTAAAGATCACTTAACATCCAATATGTGGAAGCCCACAAAGACATAAAAGTCATTAAATTTAAATCCATCATTGTATGCATAATAAAAGCAGAGAAAAGTTGGTGAAGTGATTTGTCCAAAGTAATATAACTCACTAGGACAGCCTATGGATAGGAACTCAGAGGTCTTGCATTCAAGACGAGAGATTTTACTTCATAAGTCCAGTATTATGCTTACTTTTGTCAAATCATTGTTTCATACAATGAACTATATTCCAGGCATCCTGGAAGTTTGTGTGAATTAAAAAATATGATTTCTAATCTATGTTATGACAATTAAGGGGGATAAGTCATTTTATGCATTAAGACACAAGCAATAAATTAATAAGTATCTTTAGCGGGGTATGCTTAGCAAAGTTTGGAAAATGAAGAGAGAGAAAGATAAGTCTGCAGCATGAAAAGGTGCAGAATTCCTTTTCCTGGTGTGATTAGTAATTTAAAAATTTGGAGTTCAAATTCTGATATTTGATCTAGAATTAAATTATTTATTTATTTGGAATGGAATTATTTAAAAATAAAACAAAAACATGGATATTTTTCTTGTGAATGTGAGTTGAAAGTCATTATAGGCCGGACAAATAGTCCAGCAGATTAAAGTGCCTGCAATCAGGTGCAGCAGCCAGGGGTTCAATCCCTTAGCTTGCCATGCTTGCCCTGCCCTCAGGACGTGGTGAGATGGCAATTAAAAATGGGTGCGGTGCAGCATGCCTGAAACCTCAGCCCTTGGGAGGCTGTAATAGGCAAATCACTGTGAATCTGATCTAGTAGTGAGACCCTGAGCACCCTATAGACCCTTCCCTAAAATACAAAAAAGGCATTATAATTTTGAAACTGTGTTTTCCCTAGAAGTTTAATTTTTTATTAGACTTCTGCTATGTGTTGCATTGTGTCTCCTCAGAAAACATATATATCGCAGTCCTAACTCACCTTAGTACCTCAGAAGAGATCTTATTTGGAAATAAGATCTTTATCTAGATAATCCATATTGAAACAATTATCATTATGGTGTTTCTAAGATCGTATGATTGGTGTCCTTGCAGAAAGGAGAAATCTGGACATAGAGGGAGACACTTAAAGGATGGATAATGATCTGGGACTAATGTTATATGTCTACAAGTCACAGAATACCAAAGATTCTTCCTTAGAACTTTAGACTTCTTTGATTTTGGACTTCTGGCTCCTAGCATTTTCAGAATATACTCATTTGCTGTTCTTTGCAATGACAGTTCTAGTCAACTACAGCAGCATCTTGAAGACTGATCAAAGATCATTTATAATTTCTATTTCTAGTGTCTTGCCTCCAAACCTAGAGAAAAACACTGGTCTCTGCTCACCTTTGTTTGTCTGTGAAGCTTATGGATTCTTGTCTGTGGCAGCACAGCTGGACCTGGGCGCAGAGATTATAAAGGGTGAGTGGGGAATTCAGGGCATCTATGTTTTGTCTTGCACTTAAAATCTCCATTAGTGTTCCTTCAGCAAGTAGTGTTGGGTCCTTAGTGTTTTCTCGTAAGAATAACAGGGACATAAAAGTTATGCACAACTGGCCAAGCTATTAACACAAGAGTCCCTTAGTGGGCAGGAGGCAAAGGTTTTTCTACATGAAAATGAGTGGGATTCCAAAGAAAACTCTGGTTTGTCAATTGTCATCAAAGTAAGCTTGTGGCTTGAAGATTTTGATGGCCATCACCGAAGTAAGGAATATAGAGCCTTATAAAACCACAAAACCATGAGAGCAGATGTCATTTAAAAGATGTACTCTTCTAACATAACATTTATAAAGGTTATTAGGCAGTGGATTTGAGAGTTATGTAAATTTACAGAGAAGAATATTGTAATTGTTTAAGGGCAGAGGTACTTACAGCTTACAATAAAAACATCAGCTCTCTGTACCTTCTTCAATTGACCAGATGTGCCCTGTGAGAACTAGAGAATACATAATTCACTAGTGTTATCTGGGTTATCATTTCACAGAACACATGAACAGTGGCACATATCACCTTTGTCTTTAAAACATGATCCAGGCATAGGAACATGTGTCAATAATGTTTTTGAAGTTCAACAAGTGAAAAATCTTTGTATCCATTTTAAAGCTTCATCATACAAACCTGTTTTATCTGATGAGTGCAAGGACAAGACTGTTTGTGAACTTGTAATTCTTCTCAGATAGCCACACTGCATACCTTGCTGATGTCACAGACTGGAGAATGCTACTGAGCTCTGGAACAGCCTGCAATCTAAAGACTGTCCAAAACCCAACCAATAACCATGCTTAGGGAAAGTGTTAAGCTAGATATTTCACTCCTCATGCACATTGCTTTAAAACACGCAAGCATGGTAGCAGAATCAAAATCTCCTTTTAATAACTGGCCATGGAAAAAAATAAAAAAGCAAAACTGAGTGAGGGCATGGCTCCTGATGGTCTTCATGACCATATTATAAAACTGCAAAAACATGGCCATAGAAGAAAGTCTTTTTTAAAAATTATTTTTATTTATTTTTTGCTTTATTGAAGTACAAATATCAATGAGACAGTTTTAAGACACCTTAACAAGACAGATTCGATGAATTAATACATTGCAAACTGTTTTCATAATGTTTTGGTATCATACAAGGTGCATACATGATATTATACTTTAAGATGTTATTATAGCATATGTCTCTTGCCAGCAAATTAAGATAGTGTAGCTGTTTGCATATCTTATTTTTTATACATGAATTATATCAAAGATTCAATAATTAATACTTTCTACATTGTTATTTTCCTAGTGGTTGTCCATAGTACTAGAAACCGACATAATATACTGTCCAACCACCATTAGTGCGAATCTTGCCGCTCATGGAATTATGTAGAAGCACGGCATATCTATCCCAATTGTACTGTGTACACACACATCATGATTCTTCCTTTCTATACTCTTTCCTTTCTCTATACCTGTCAAAGATGGGCACTCCACTGTTATTCAACCAATTTAGGTGCCTGAACTTAACAACACAATCCAACACAGTCCAGCATTCCACAACAATAGCGAATCATCTGAAGAAGTTGTCAACCATAGCCATATACAGCTCAACTTATTATTATGGCCCCGCATTGTATACCTTATTTTTATACTTTTCTGCTGGATGGGTAAGACCTAGGTATAGTAAGACCTATATTCCAAAACATGTAGTTTTTGTTTCTGATGAGGTCAGTGAAGTCTCCTCAAGGTTTATCTTGTAATCCTGTACCTTATTCTGTAGATCCCTTGTCTGTGTCATCCATGTGGATGAGTCACGGCCAATGCTTGACCAGTTTTCTCTTTGTGAAAGCCTGAGAGAAAGTTTTCTCTCCATGTGATTCTCCCCAGGAACACTATAGAACTTCAGTCTCTTTCCTCTGTGGCTCTATAATCTCCTTGTTCAGAAAATTTGGAGCTCAACTGAGATTTATGATGTTGCAGTACAGGTTCTCCTATGTCCTAAACCTTCACTGACTTTGCTTTTTTTTTTATTTTTTTTTCATTTATTTTTATTTTATTAAAATACAAATGTCAATCAGACAGTTTCAAGACACCTTAACCATACACATTCGATGAATTAATACATTGCAAACTGTTTTCATAACGTTTTGGTATTGTACAAGGTGCATACATGATATTATATTTACAGATATTATTTTAGCAGATATCTCTTATCAGTGAATTGAGTGTAGTTGCTTACTTATCTTCTTTTTTTATACCTGAATTATATCAAAAATTCAATAATTATTTACCTAGTGGATGGCCATAGTACTAAAAGCCGACATAACATCCTGTCCAACCACCATTGGTGCAGATCTTGCCTCTCATAGAATTATGTAGAAGCACAGCATTATCCAGACAACTTTTTGGCCCTAGCCTTTCAAGGTCAGCGAAGACTCAGGACATAGGAGAACCTGTACTGCAACATCATGAAACTCAGGTGAGCTCCAAATTTTCTGAGATTATGGAGCCACAGAGGAAAGAGATTGAAGTTCTAAAGTGTGCCTGGGGAGAGTCACATGAGGAAAAAACTTTCTCTGAAGCTCTCACAGAGAGCAATCTGGTCAAGCATTGGCCGTGACTCATCCACATGGGTGACACAGACCAAGGAACTACAGAATAATGTACAGGATTACAAGATAAACCCTGAGAGGACTTCAATGACCACATAGGAAATATAAAGTTCTTGTGTTGGTATATAAGTCTTGATCTACCTAGGTCTTAACCATCCTGCAGAAAAGTAGAAAAATGAAGTATACATCGTGAGCCATAATATTAAGCTGAGCTGTAAATGGATATGGTCGACAATTTCTTTGAATAACTCACTATGATTGCAGAATGCTAGACTGTGTTGGATTGTGGTGTCGAGTTCAAGCACCTAAGTTAGTTGAATGTCAATGGAGTGCCCACTTTTGACAGGTGTAGACAAAGTAAGGGTTGTAGAAAGAAAAAATCATGATGTGTGTGTATAGACAGTACCGTCACTGACTTTGAAAGCATAGGGCCAAAATGTTTATATTATAGTGATATATATGTACCTATGTTTATAGCAGCACAATTTGTGATAGCCAAATCTTGGAAACAACCAAGGTGTCCATCACATGAGGAGTGGTTGAAAAAGATGCAGTATTTCTTTATAATGGAGTATCACTTAGCTATTAAGAATGATAAGCTTGAAGCATTTATATTGAAGTGGATTCCACTTGAATATATACTCATAAGTGAAATAACCAGACACACATGTGTAAATATCATATAGCCTTCCTAGTATAAGAAGCAAAAAGAAGATATACAAATAGAAATGTACAACAACAACTAAAAACAACTGAATCAGATAAGCCAAAGTGAATGGCATATGCTTCAGGGTACTAATAAGCTTTTCTTCTGGATGGTTAACAACCTAAGTTCAGAGATCAAAATTGGAGAAATAGAGGGGCCGGGGAGATGGCTCAGTGGAATAAGTGCTTCCCTGGCAGGCGCAAAGGCCTGAGTTCAATCCCCGGTTCTGAAAAAAAAAAAAAAAAAAAAAAAAGAAAATTGGAGAAATAGAAGAAGAAAGTCTTTGCAGGGAAATTATTTATTTGTTTTACCTACCATGAGCACTAGAACTTTTGTTTTTCAAATTTCTCATTTCCAGTCATATATTTACCAATATAATTATGTATGTATCTATTTATATAGATACTCTAGTTTGATACTGCATAAAGAAAACATCATCATGAGAATGAATGAGTTTATCTCTGCTGTGGAAAATATACAAGGTTTATTTTACTTACAAGAGTCACAAAGGACATTCTCAAGAGTTTTGACAGAGAGCTCTGCTTTCTCTGGGCTAACCAACTAGTGATAATATTAATCAACACACAAAGCTACTTTTCTTTTTTGTGCTGATCTCATCCATATGACCCTTTGGTATGCTTTTTGTCATAGGACATGGTCTGTTTCTGCCATTCTGTAGGTACCAACATTTAACCTCTGAAGATCTCAGACACGAAGTATTGATTTCTGAGTCTTCCAAATGCTGCAGATCTCTTTCTCCTTCAAGTAAGTGGAGTGGGCTGAGACGGTGCCCTCCAGTAGCAAGTGAAGTCTTTCATTGGGAATGTTATTTTCTGATCTTAGAAGTATGTAATGGGGGAAAATTTAGATTGCTAACTTCTTTTTTTTCATTTTAGGAAATTGAAACCGTCCCTCAATTTATTAAATCACTTCAAATATGGAATGTTGCATATAATAAGTGTAATGAATCACTTATTTGTTCTTGTACATATTTTTGAGGTCATGGAACAAGCTCTGAGTTAGGTCTTAGGAATGTAGTAGTAAACAACAGGAAACTTTCATCTCATATAAGATAATGTCCTCGTGGAAAATAGAAGTATGTATAAAATTACATGGATTAAACCTTGCAATATATTTTCTTTTCTTTTCATTGAAGAACAAATAGCAATGAGACAGTTTCAAATAAAATTAACAGGGCAGATTCAATAACTAATACATTGCAAATTGTTTTCATAATGATTTGTTATTCTACAAGGCACATACATGATATTCTACTAACAGACACTATTATAGCAAATGTCTTTAATCAATGAATTAAGAGAATGTAGCTGTATACTTATTTTTTAAAGGTGAATTATAGCAAAGTTTCAATAATTAATACTTTCTACCTTGCTATCTTCTTAGTGTTTGTTTATAGTTCTAGAACCCAACATAATATCTTGTCCAACCACTATTAGTAAAAATCTTGCTTCTCATAGAATTATGCAGAAGTACTACATATTTGTTCTAACTGTACTGTTTATACAAACACATCATGGTTCTTCCTTTGTATCCCCCTTTCTCTTCTAGAACTCCAAAGACAGGCAGTCCATTTTCATTAAACCATTATAGGTGCCTGAAATCAGTGACACAATCAAACACAGTCCAGAAGTCCACAATAATAGTAAGTTATCTGAAGAAGATGTTGACTATAGCCGTTTACTGCTCACTTATTATGGCCCGACATTATATGCCTCATTTTTATACTTTCTGCTGGATGGTTAAGACCAAGATAAAGCAAGACCTATATAACAAAATATGTAGTTTTTGTATCTGATGAGGTCAGTCAAGTCCCCTCAAGGTTTATCTTGTAATCCAGTACTTCACTCTGTAGATACCTTGTCTGTGTCAGCCATGTGGATGAGTTACAGCCATTGCTTGACCAGTTTGCTCTCTGTGAGAGCCTGAGAGAAAGTTTTCTCTCCATATGACTCTCCCTAGGAACACTATAGATCAACAGTCTCTTTCCTCTGTGGCTCCATAATCTCCTTGATCAGAAATTTGGGGTACAACTGAGTTTCATGATGTTATAGTACAGGTTCTTCTATGTTCTGAGTATTCACTGACCTTGAAAGGGGAGGGACAAAATCATGCCTCACCTTGGGGCCCTTCTATTTCTCCAATTTTTGATATGTGAACTTAGGCTGTTAGCGCTCCAGAAGGAAAGCTGATTAGTACCCTGCAGCATATGCCATTCAGTTTGCCCTAACTATTTGACTAAATTTTTTTTAGTTGTTATTGTACATTTCTATTTGTATTTCTTCTTTTGACTTCTTATACTAGGGAGACTATCTGATATTTGCACATGTGTGTCTCATTTATTTCACTTATGAGTATATGTTCAAGTGACATCCACTTCAATATAAATGCTTCAAGTGTGTCATTCTTTACAGCTGAGTAACATTTCATTATATAGAAATATCACATCTTTGTCAACCATTCCTCATGTGACAGGCATCCTCATTGTTTCCAAGATTTGGCTATCACAAATTGTGCTGCTATAAATATAGGTACACATATATCACTATGATACAAGGTTTTGAGTTCCTTTGGGAAAATTCCCAGTAGGGGGATAGCCGGCTTGAATGGGATTTCCAGTCTTACTCTTTTGAGGATTCTCCACACTGATCTGCACAATGGTTGCACCAGTCTACATTCCTACCAGCAGTGGAGAAGTGTTCCCTTTTCCCCACATCCTTTCCAACGTTTGTTGTTGGTTGATTTCCTTATGCTTGCCATTCTTTCTGGAGTGAGATGTTATCTCAGGGTTGTTTTAATTTGCATTTCACAGATGGCTAGTGATGTGGAGCATTTTTTCATATATTTATTCGTTTCTTTAATTTCATTCTCTGAGAAGTGTGTATTCATCTCAGATGCCCATTTCTGAATTAGGTCTTTAAATTTGAGGGCCCTAATATATCTTAGTTCTTTATATATTCTAGAGAGCAGACCTTTGTCCGATTGCTTATTATTTAGGATTCTTTCAAAATTTGTAGGTTGTCTTTTCACTTTGTTGAAAATTTCTTTTGATGTGCAGACACTACTCAAGAAGTGTTGATTCCTATTGTTGGTTCTTTCAAGTGTTTCCTGTGTGAATTCATGTTTGTTCATGAACTCTTTCCCTATCCCTATGTCTTCAAAAGTTCCTCTTACTTTCCTTTTTAGGAGAATGAGTGTTTCTGTATTAATGTTTAGATCTTTAATCCATTTTGACTTTAACTTAGTGCATGGTGATAGAGGTGGGTTAAGTTTTAGTTTTTGGCATGTAGGAAGCCAGGTTTTCCAGCACCATTTGGTAAAGAGGCTATCTTTCATCCAGTAAGCGTGTTTGGCCCCTTTGTCAAAGATCAGGTGACTGCGTGTTCACAGAGGCCTCTGTGTCTTCTAATCTATTCCATAGATCTTCAGGTGTATTTCTCTGCCAGTGCCATATTGCTTTTATCACCATGGCTCTGTGGTATAATTTCAAGTCAGGAATTGTGATGCCTCCTGCCTTGTGTTTGTTGGCCAGGATTACCTTTGCTATTCTAAGTTGTTTGTGGTTCCAAATAAATTTTAGGAAGATTTCTCTAGGTCTGGGAGGTATGTTGATGGCAGTTTTATAGGGATTGCATTAAATTTGATCAACAATTTTGGGAGTATGGCCATCTTCATGATGTTGGTTCTTCCCATGCAGGAGCATGGAATATCTTTCCATTTTCTGAAATCCTCTGTAATGTCATTTCTTAGGGTGTTGTAATTTTCCTTGAAAAGATCTTTGACTTCCTTGGTCAAGTGAATTCCAAGGTATTTCATTTTCTGTGGTACTATTGTAAAAGGTATTGTTTCCATAGTTTCCCTCTGATTATGTTTGTTATCTGTGGATAACAGAGGAATGTTATTGACTTTTGAGTACTGACTTTGTATCCTGCCATGCTAGTGAATTTCCTAATCAATTCTAGTAGCTTCTTGGTGGAATTTTTGGGGTCTTCCAAGTAAAGTATCATGTCATCTGCAAATAGTGACAATTTAACTTCTTGTTTAATTATTCTTATTCCTTTTATTTCTCCCTGTTTCTTAATGGCTATAGCTAATGACTCTAAAACTATATTGAATAGGAGGGGTGATAGAGGACAGCCTTGTCTTGTACCTGACCTAAGAGTAAAAGATTTTAGATTTTCAGTGTTTAGAATTTTATTAGCTATTGGGTTGTCATAGATGGTTTTATCAAGTTGAGGTAGAATCCATCTATTCCAGGTTTCTGTAGAGTTTTGAACATGATTGTGTGTTGAACTTTGTAAAAAGGTTTCTCTGCATTAGTTGATATGATCATGTGGTGTATAGATTTCAGTCTATTAATATAGTGTATTACATTTATAGATTTTTGAATATTGAACCATCCTTGCATCCCTGACACGAATCCTACCTAGTCATGGTGTATGATCTTCTTGATGATATTCTGTATTCTATTTGCTAGGGTTTATATCTTCTATCAATTTCTTGTAGAATTCAGCTGTGACTCCATCAGGACCTGGACTTTTCTTTGCTGGTAGGCTTTTTATTACGTTTCATATTTCATTGGCTGTTATTGGCCTATTGAGAGTTGTTATATCTTCTTTGTTCAGTTTTTGTAATTTATACCTTATGAGGAACCTGTCCATTTCTTCTGTGTCTTCTATTCTGTGAGCACAAAGATTCTGGAAGTAAATATGTATATTCTTCTAAATTTCCAACATTAGGGTATTTATTTGTTCCCCTTCTTTTTTCCTAATGTGTGTGTTCATAGCCATGATTTTCACTTTAAGAACTGCTTTCATCGCATCCCATAAATTCCGGTAAGTTGTGCTTGAATTTTCATTTAACTGTAGATATTTTTGAATTTCTTGTTTAATTTCTTCTCTGATCCATTGATTGCTGAATAGGGTATGGTTTATTTGTTTTTATTTTTATATTTAGCGTATTGTTTAATTTCTATGAATTTAGCGGGTTTTTGCCTTGTTTATTTACAGCTTCATTGCACTGTGGTCAGATTTTATACATGGGATAATTTCTGTTTTCTTGCATATACTTAAACATAACCTCTGGACCAGCATGTGGTCTGTTTTGGAAAATGAGCCGTGTGCAGCTGAAAAAATTGTATTCAGCTGCGGTTGGGTGGAACACTCTATATACATCCATTTGTTCCAAGCTCTGCTTCAGTTCTGCTACTTCCTTGCGATTTTTTTTTTTTTTTTGTCTAGTTGATCTATCTTTTTGAGATAAAGGGGTGTTAATGTCTCCTGTTAAGACTGCGGTCTTGGATATTAGGTTTTCCATGTCCATTTAGACTTGTCTTACATAGTTGGGTTCTCCTGTGTTTTGTGCATAGAAATTCATGAGTTGTCACCTCTTCTTCCTGATTTTTTGTCTGGACAATATATAGTGGCCTTTTTTGTGTCGTTTGATTATTTGGTTTGAAGTTGAGACTGTCTGAGAACAGATTTGCTAAATCTGCTTTTTTGGAGGTGCTTGGGCATGTAGTATTATTTTCTATCTTTTGACTTTGCACCCATGAATGTCTTTTAGAGTTAAGTGTGTTTTTTTGTATACAGCATATTGTTGGATTTTGTCTCCTAATCCAATGTGCAAGTCTATTTCTCTTAATTGGTGAATTGAGTCCATTTACTATGATGATTATCATTGAAATGTGTTTACTTATGATTGCCATGATATTTACCTGCTGTTGCTTACTCCTTTTTATCTAATGTTTAATTGTTTTCCCTGTTTAGTTTGATTCTTGCATTCTCATTCATGGAGTTCTGGTCATTGTGGTCTCTCTCTAGAACATCTTTCATTAGTCTGTGTAGGGATGGCTTTGTCATCAAGAAATTCTTTAGTTGTTGATTCTCATGGAAGTATTTCACTTCTCCCTCGAACTTGAAAGAGAGTTTTTCAGGGTATAATAGGTAGGCTGGAATTTTTTTGTACAGAATTTGAAGAACTCTGCTCCATGCTCTGAATGCCTTCATGGTTTGTATAGAGAGATCAGCTGTAATTCTCATGGGTTTTCCTTTGAATGTGATGTGCTTCTTTTCTCTGTCAGCTTTCAGTATATTATTCTTGTGTTGGATTTCTGGGATCTTGACTATTACATGTCTCGGTGTGTTTTTACTTGGGTTGAAGTTATTTGGTGTTGTGTATGCTTTGATTACCTGAATGTTGGATTGTTTCATCATATTTGGGAAGTTTTCTGTGATTACTTCTGCCCATATTCTTTTTATATCATTTGTATTGACTTCTTCATTTTCATTTATGCCAATTAATCTCCCATCGCTCATCTTGGTGTCATCTTGCAGGTGATGGATTATATTTTCCTTCATTCTTGTTGTTTTTAAGAGAGCCTTTCTCACCTTTTTGCTAGCTGAACTAGCATCCCCAAGATATGAAACTCTGTCTTTGCTTTCACTCAAATGGTTTTGAGGACTCATGATTGAGATTTTTACTTCTTCTATAACTCTTTGATTCTGCTTAATGCATTGTATTTATTTTCTGTATTGCTCATTCCAAGAATCTATCATATTTCTGATCTCTATTTTTTTTTATCAAAGTCTTTTTAGAAGTAGCTATTAATTCTTTTACTGCAGAGTTTCTTCCAAATTGGGTTTCCTCTATATATTTCTGGAATTGATTCTCTACTTTAGATGCTATGATTTCAAACAATGCATTTTTTATTTCATAAATTATTTCTGCTTTGAGTTCCTCTTTACCTTTCTGCTATTGTTTCTTTTCTTCCGATGCTGTTACTTCATACGTTTCAGCTGGAATAGTGTTCTCTGCACTTGTTCTTCGTAAGCATTGCATTTCCCCTTTATCTTTCTGGATTTGATTCATTACTTCAGATGCTATATATTCAAACATTTCTTTTTTTTTTATTTTAGGCGTTCATTCTGGTCTGAGTTTCTCTACACCTTTCTGATGTTATTCCTTCACTTTTGTCTCTGCTAATTCATTCATTTCAACTGAGCTAGTGTCCTCTGCACTTATTGGTGGACTCAAAGCCTGAGATTGCATTTTTCTCCTTGTCTTTATCATTCTGTATAGCACTGACCTCTGATCTTTGGTGTAAAGCTTTGGTGCAGTTATTACCTTAGCTCATAATGAGATTTGGGTGCCATTCTATTAAGTTTGAGATTATCCTGTCACGCCTGGCCTGGATCTAGCTGTTGTGTTCAGTTCCTTTTTGCTGTAGATTATGTGGTTCCCCTCTGTTGGGTCCCTGGTCTGGGGAACACTGGGAAATGCAGAAGCTGTCCCTGTCACTCACCAGGCTAGGTAGAGGTGGATCAAGTGCCAGGAGAATCACAAAAGTTCTCGCTTCTGTGGCGGGCTTGGGGGCAGTGCCTCCGGGGATTTCCCAGGCAGGCCCATCTGGGGTGTCCCAGGCTGGTCTCTGGCTAGGATGTCTTGGATCCTGAGGCTCTGAATGTGCAGAGCATGCAGGGAGAACCAAAAACTCTTGGTCAGACTCACCACACACTCACTGAACTTGGGTGCTGGGGGCATCTGGTAAATTCCCATTTGTTCACTTGTCTTTGGGGCGGGGCTCCAGGGAGTTGCTGGTCTAGTCAGCCTTGATGTCTCTGGCAGGTTGCTTGCTTGGTCGGCTTGGGGACGGTGGCACTGGGGAGTTGTAGGGCAATTCGGCCCTGGATGTCTTAGGCCAGTCACTCGCTTGGCACGCTTGAGGGCTGGGGCTCTGTATAGTGGGGCACCCAAGAGAAGAAGCCAAAGGCAGTTCCTCAGACTCACCACACACTCACTGAACCGGGATGCTGAGAGTCAGGTAAATCGCCCAGATTCCTAACTTCTGATGAAATTATTTGTGCTCAGATGCTGGCCATTGGGCAGCTGCATGCCACGTTCTGTTCAGCACTACTGAATACTCACACTGTATCAAAACATTTCATAAATGTGAGTGCAATAGCTCAATTACATACAATATTTTACCTCCAAAAGCCAAATTTTTTCCTAATGAATCCTTTCCTCTTCTCCAATCATCTCTTGCTCCTATTCTTCTCACTAAGAATTCAGAATACAAACCATTTTACTGAATAATGAATATATGCAAAGATAAATAACCATATATTTTGTTTTTTTATTTTTTTTGGTTAATATTATTGACAATTAGCAATGAGACAGTTTCAAAACTGATTAATAGGGCAGTATCAATAATTAATATATTATATATTGTTATCTTCTTAGTGGCTATTCATAGTACAAGATGCAGCCATGATATCCTGTCCAAATACTATTAGTGAAAATCTTTCTTCTCACTGAATTAATAGAAAGTAACTGTATATCTATCCTAACTATTTTGTATATAGAGATACAAAATGGTCCTTCATTTGTATCCCTTTTTTTTTCTGTTGAATTTTATCTGAGATGGGTATTCCATTGCCATTTAAATATTGTAGGTTTGTGGATTCAGCAAAATAATTTATTATAGTCCAGTAGTTCATAATAGTACTGGGTTATCCATAGGCCTGGCTATGTCAGAAGTTGTTGACTTGAGACTTTCACAGCTTAGCATATTAATAAGGCTTTGCTTTATATATCTCGTTTTTATATTTATCGCCTGGATGGTTAAGACCAGGATAAAGCAAGACCTATATAACAAGAAATGTAACTTCTGTATCTGATAGGAATAACCATATCTTTTGAATCCAGTTCAGTGTTCACAATCTACTGAAGAAGATAAAGTAAACAAAAGCTGTACAAAACTCTAAGTGATTAATAAGAAGACTGTATAAACTTCCATGGGAGAGTTAATACAGCAAGAAAATCAAGCACCATTCACTGAGATGGCAGCAGGTGCACTGAATGTGGAAGAGA
This sequence comes from Ctenomys sociabilis, assembly GCA_004027165.1. Taxonomy (NCBI): domain Eukaryota; kingdom Metazoa; phylum Chordata; class Mammalia; order Rodentia; family Ctenomyidae; genus Ctenomys; species Ctenomys sociabilis. The sequence continues at coordinate 19,975 of PVKA01017704.1, forward strand.
GAGACAAAGGGTGTGAGTACAAAGAACAAGAAATTGTGCATACTGACATATTCATGGGCTGTCTGTTGCTCTGACTAGTCCAATTCACCACTGTTCTCAATTAGGGCATACTGTGTTGCATGTATCCATCACACCTCTGTTATGTTGAATTCTTTGAACCTTGTTGTCTCCAGAATCTTCGTACCCAATTGTTTGTTCCTTTTCATATGATGACTCACACACACATTCTCACCCTGTTATACACTGGCAGGTTCATGCTCGTCTTGTGGTTCCATGTTACCATGACTGGAGTTCAGGAGAAGATTATTTTCAGTTTTCAGATTGTATAAAACACAGAGATCTTTTTCTGAAATCTGTAGATAAACTTTGATGGATGTACAACATCCATAAGTCAGTAGAGTCCTCTGGTCAGTAGAGACCAGAGGAGATGATGCATCCAAAGGCTCTGCTAGACAAAGCTATTGAGAGAAAAGAGATTTCATCCCCAAAAGCTGCTACATTTTGCTTGATCCAACAGTATATCCAGTACTCAGGTATGTTCAGATATTTGTTTATCATACTATCTATAGTGTTCTGTTAGGACTCCCATGATGTGTCATAATTTTGCCTCTTAAATTTATTTCAAAATAGAATATAGCATCTCCTCCCCTAGCAAAGATAAAACTAAATATCTAATGTTTTTCTTGGAAAATAATCCAGAGGGATCACTTGGAAACAGGCTTGAGGTCATTACGAAATTTTAATAGCAACAAATTCAATAGTAACTTGATAAATGTTTGTATATCTGTGATACAAATAGGCATTTATATTGGCTCCAATGAAAGGAAGATTATAAAATAAGTTATCTGTGGTTTCTGAATGCAAGAAACTCACAACCCATTGGTTAAAATAGCTATTTATATGACAAACCATATTGCAGGTACTTCAGAAACTTTCTACTGGAAACAAAACTAATTATATTACATTTATTGACTATATATGAACAGGTCTTAGTAAGATGACACCATTTGGGTTGAACATGTTACAATGAGATCAATATTTGTATTAAATATGTTCCCAAAAGTCAACTTGATGTCTGTATTGACTAACTTACTGAGTGATCTTCTAAAAATTGGTTACACTCTTTGTCTTAGTTTCATGTTATTTTGTATCCATGCCTTTAATATGGTATACTATTAACTTTCAGTGTGTGGAAAGATTAATTAGTACACAAGGACAAAGACTTTGTGAACTACAAAGACTAAAATTTTTAATTTGTATTATTCTTTAGCTCAAGTTCCACGGATAAAAGAAGCAGAATCTACTTTATAAACGTATGACCATAAAGAACCAAATTAAGAAAGAGATAGAATTCACTAGAACTGAAATTCTGACCTACAAGTACCTTTCCCAGTGTTTCCAGTTGTAGGACATGAAAAATCTTGGAAAACCCAGTTCCTGGCTGCTTAAATCATTTAATATAAGAGCAGTGGGCTGCATCCCTAGGACTTCCATTTTTATGAAGTTAACTACACCTCTTAGAGGCAGTATGTTGAAGAACAATTTATTTCCTATTCCTGGATAAATATGCTTTCCATATCTTCCAGAGATTTTCCAAGTGTACCACAGTACCTGTGAAATGCAACAATGTGCACCAAATTGCCAATTGAGGTGACCATCAGGCTGTCTCTGTCCACTCCTTTTGCTGGCTCAAGTAGAACACTTCTTACTGTCTCCATTATGACCATTGAAACAAATCCTTTAGGAACTTTGTTGAAGATTTGTGACTCTCTGAGCAGCACACTCATTCCTGGAGCTTGTTTCTCTTCCAAGGCCACCTTGTAGCTTTGCTCTGCAGTCTATTATTCTCCCTTGTTAGATAACAAAGACTCTAGGTAGCATGCCATTTCTTCTTGCTAATCTCACAGATAAATGACAAAGCATAGTAACAAGGAGAAATATCAAAATCATTAACGAGCTTTTAGGGTCACCAACTGAAATACTACCTAAATCAACTGGAGGACAAATAGGTGAAATATAAAGAACAGGATGCCGTGCTGACAAGTGTCCTATCTGTATGAAACAGACGATTCTGTAGGTTTCTGAACAGATGGGCATTCATCTTCCATAGTCCTGAGGCTATTGGCAAGTGAGTCTGGCTGAATAGCTTAAAACAAAGGTGAAAAAATAATTTGGGTTCAGTTGAACCTCTCCACCAACTTTTCTTGATGTCTTGTGCAGAATCACTGTCAAAACAGAGTGTAACTTTATCTCAATCTTGGACCATTGAAGATCTGATGTAAGAAAGGAAGACCTCCAATTTCAGGAAACAACACCAACTGGTGAACACCTGGCTTGTTTAGTGTTTGTAGAATTAAACTTGCAGAGGTAGAATGCTATCTCCATGATCAGTTAACTGAACCTTTTTCTCCTCCCCAGAAGTGGATGAATAGTTCCAGTTAAAAGACATAATTTGGTGCCCTCCAGTGGATAGACCTGACATGCTCACTCTTGACCTTTGAACCTCTCTTAGGCTTATGACAGAACTGAAAGTCAAGAAGTCTCTGGAGACTCCTTAGCTGCTTGCACAGATCTTTCCCTCCTTAGACAGGAATCCATTTTTTTTCCTCACCGTCCTATCACAAAGGTAAAGGCAAAAAATAAGTCTCGTAGTCTATTAATTGCACAAAGTATTGAAAAACACACAAAAATTATGAACGTTTCCATGTCAACTTTACTAGAGACTCATTCTTTAGGTAACTCTGTTATGGCCAATATTTTTCTGTGAGAAAGGACATAATTAGGAAGGATAACGTTTTATGGCTAGTGGTATAATGTCAATAAATTACTATTGAAGAGTTCAGGAATGAGTCAGGATATTGCTAACCAGGAGTTCTTTGGAGAGAATTCATTTGAAGACTAGAAGATCATTGGGGTCCTAGTAAAATAATAACAGCTCAAGCCTAAAGCCAAGAAAGTAAAGAAATAATAGAAGTCAGTATAAAATTAATAAAATTAAGAATTCAAAAACAATTTAAAGATTAATGAATCAGGTTGATTCTCCAAAAAGTTAAAGAAGATTGATTAACCCTTAGTTAAAATAAAGGAAAGAAAGAAAGACCACAGTAATACACTTAAATATGAAAAAGGTGAAAATTGCAACAGATACCAATAAAACCCAGATTATTAGAAACTATTTTGAAAATTTATATTGCTATCAATCATAGTCTTCAGAAGAAATGGGTAAGTTGCTAAACATATATGACATGAGGCAAAACTTTATAAAAAACAAAAAGAGACCAATAGCTAACAATGAAATGAAAGAAGCCATGAAAATTCTACCAAGGAAGGAAAGTACAGGGCCTTATGTATTTACCCCAGAAATTTTACCAAACCTTAGAAAAAGAAACAATGCCCACACTCCTCAAACTTTTTCATGTATTTAGAAGGGAAGTGTGGTGGGTTAGTGAATGGGCAACTTGTAATCCCAAGATGAATTCAATCAGAGTGGTGCTGGGTGTAGAAGGGTCACCTGAGGATCTTTGCCAACAGCGTGAAAGAACTGGAGGGAATGGTGGTGTGCTGTTGATGCTCCTAGAGAAGGTTCTCATGCTGTTTTTCCTAACGTGAATTCAGCTGTTATCCTCAGAGGAGCTCAGGCCCTGTCTGTCTCTGAGGATTGCTGTGGATGTTTGTGATGAGACCTGGACCTTGAGCATTGCTTTCTGGTTCCAGGGAAGATCCCTGAGCTGATCCTCCAATCCACTGGCAAAAGCTTTCTAGCTTTCACCATGAACTTCAGGCCTCCCTAGTGCAGATCCTTGATGCAGACTTGCATGAGACATTGTCCTGGGTTCTAGGGCTCAAGCTAAACTCATGCAGGACATTGACATGACCTTGGGTAGATTCTTTGGGTCTAGAGAGATGGCTTGGAGCTAGGGAAATGGCTCAGTGTATTAAGCACTTCGCTGGCAAGTGCAAGGGCCTGAGTTCAATCCCCAGTTCTGAAAAAAAAAAAAAAAAAGAAAAAAAAAAGAAAAAAGACCTATACTCTTCTGCATTTGGATTTTTGGGTGAATAATATAAAATAGAACTATAAGTTATGTGTCCTGGAGTAAATCCATTCTCTTGCAAACTCTGACTACAACAGGAAGGAATACTTTCAAATTCATTCTATGAAGCCAGCGTTAGTCTGATCCTGAAACTGGATAAGCTCTCAGCCAAAGCAGAAGCCAACATTCTTGATGAATGCTGATCCAAAGCTCAATAGGATTCTTCCAAAATGGTCAACAAATCTTTAAAAAGATGATATATAATGACCAAATCAGTTTTATCTCAGGCATTCATGGATGGTTCAATAGACACAAATCAATAAATGTAATATGCCTCATAACTAGAAGCAGACAGAAAAATCACCCAATCATCTCAATACATGAAGAAAAATCCCTTGACAAAACCCAACATTACTTCATGATAACAGTCAAAATGAGAATACGTACAGAAATATCTTTCCTGAAAGTGTGAAAGCTACGTAGGATGAATCCACAAACAGCATCGTAGTGAAGGTGGAATAACTGAAGGCATTTCTCTTAAAATCAGAACTGAGATAGAGGTATTCACTATTCTCAGTCCTATTCAGTGTCATACTCAAAACTTTAGTGCAGCAGTCAGGGAAGAGAAAGATATAACAGACCTAAGAATAGGAAGGAAGAAGTCAGGGTATCCATATTTACGTAGAAGACCCCCCAAATTTCTACCATAAGATGTTTGTCCGATAAACAATTTCAGCAGAATATCAGGATACAAAATTGATGCAAAAAATCAACTTGTCCTGTTTTACCAATTATAAACCTACCCAGAAAGAAATTAGGAAAACAATGTCATTCAAAATACCTTCAAATATTTAAATACCTAGCAATCAACTTAAGCAAGGAGGGGAAAGACTTCTGTAATAAAAAAATACAGAATTATGGAGAAAAAATTAGAGGACATGAGTAAGTGGAAAGACAATCCTTGTTTTTGGATAAGAAGAGTTAATACTGTTAAAATGGCCATATTACTAAAAGTGATCCATAGATTGAAACAAACATTATTAAAATAATAACAACAACAACAACAAAAAATAAAAAAGTACTAACAACATCTTTCACAAAACTAGAAAAAATGTAGTCATTTAAAAATTTCATAGAATCAGAAAAGACACAGATTATCCAAAGAAAACCTGTAGAAAATAGAAAAGCTGGAGATATCATAGTACAGATTTCAAATTATACTTTGAAGCTACAGAAATAAGAAAAACAATATGGTACTGGCATAAACAAATAGACATGTTGACCACAGAATAATATGGGAAGGGCCAGCCAGACACCTCAGTAGCTGCTTAGGCAGCTACTAGGGTTCAATCTCCAGCATGCTGTGCTGGCCCTGCCCCTGAGATGTGCTAAAACAGCATTTGAAACTGGCATGGTGGCACGTGCCTGTAATCCCAGCACTTGGGAGGTGAAAACAGGACGATCACTACAAATCCAATCTGTGTAGTGAGACCCTGGAAACCCTGTACTAAATAAATAAATAAGTCAATAAGTAAATTAAAAAAATAAATAAAATGGGAAATACAGAAATAACTGTATGCACCTACTGCCATAGAATATTTGACAAAAGCCAAAAGCATACACTGGAAAAAAAGATACTTTCTTTAACAAATAATGCTGGGATATTTCTTTGCTGAAGATGGAAACTGAATATGTATTTCTTACTCTGTACTAAAATCAAATCAAAGTGGATCAAAGATACAAAATTTTACATATAAAACTTGGAAAGCAATAAAAGAAATCGGGAGAAATATTCAAAGCCATTGACATAAGCAAAATCATACTGAAGAGAATTCCAGTAACATTGGAAATAGCATTAGAAATCAGTGAATGAGATATATCAAATTTTATTTATTTATTATATTTTATGGAAAAGTCTACAGGGTGCTCAGGTCTCACTACAAGATTGCACTGGTAGTGATCCGCCTGTTTACAGCCTCCCAAGAGCTGAGATTACAGGGGCGGCCACCACACCCAATCTCAATTGCCATCTCAGCGCATCCCAGGAGCAGGAAATTTTAAAAGCTCCAACACAACAAAGATACAACAGAATAGAGATAAACTACGAAATGAGAGAAAATGTTGGTAAGTACACTTCTAATGGGATTATCATCAAGAATATATAAAAAAACTCAGTTCTCTCAAACAATTGGCTCTATAAAATACTGGCAAACAAGCTGAACACACACTTTGTGAAAGGGTGAGTATAAATGGCAAACAAGTACATAAAATATGTTCAATGCCTTTAAACACCATGGCAGGGCAAATGCGTTTTACTTTGTGATTCCATGTTACCCCAGTCAGAACAACCACTTTGAACATGAAACAGAAATGAAAGAATGCCATTAAACAACAGGGTAAAAACAAAGCTTTTATATTGTTGTAAGGAATGCAAATTAGTATATAAGTGTGTAATCAGTAAAGGAATTCTTCAGAAAACAAAAACAGAAATTCTATTTTACCCAGCTGTATCTATTCTGAGTAAATTCCTGAAAATATTAAAAGACATCATGCTGTAGTGATACTCACATATCCATGTTTATAATAGCACAGTTTGTGATAGCCAGGCTCTGGAAAATTTCTAAAGACAAATAAAAGTGATCTGATAAATAAAATGTGCTGTGCATAAATAATGGAATACTATTTAGTCACGAAGAAGAATGATATCAAGACACTTGGAAGGAGATCAGAGGAATATACTAAGCTGAAATCCCTTTATTTCACTAAAGTTTTGTATTATATGTTTCTTGCATGAGAAGAAACAGTATATAAAAATAGTATATAAACCTTTGGAGATTCAATACAACAATATATAAAAATCTCATCATAATATTTTTCTATATACTTTGGTTTTTCTCCCTGGAAACCAAACCATTCTGGTTTTCGTCAGAATGTAGCACTGATGACAAATGGAAACTATTGAATTCAGTGTGTGTTTCAGGGTTGGCACCTTCAGAAGTTGTAGGCAGAATGAATGTGGAATGTAAGAAGCAGAAGTGAAGCAAGAATTTAAGGGTGGGTTAGTCATGCATCAGGGTTGGGGAGCGGGCCGCAGGACATCTGAAGGAAGTTGGACTCGAAGATCATAAGTGACTGACTTGCCCAGTCCCACTTGTAAGTCAGGGGCAAACTGAGTGTTAGAATTGGCAAGAAATACCCAAGTGGAGTCAGGAATGGAGAACAGTGACTTGCTGACTGTCATGCAGCAAGCCAAGAACACTTATGAAGGATTTCCTGATCAACAGACTCCTAGTTCTCTTTTTCCATTGACCTTAAGGGTGAAAATTAAAGTGATGTCAGGCCCAAGTATATCTCTAAGTGCATGGAGGAAAGAAGAAGGGTGAGTTGCTTTGGGGGACAGGACCCAAAGCCTTCAAGTGAAGTATATTCTATGAACTTGCATACTAGTCCTGGTGAAATGACTTCCCCACTGGAATTCAGAATAAACGAAATTATTTTTAAAACTTATCTAAGGTCAAGTTGAGCAATGGTAATGATGTCTTAAAGGTAAAACGTCTCCATTCAGAACCACATACTTCATATTTGGCCTGAAGAGAGTTCATGGCTTGGCTTAGAGCAAGACAGGCAATATTTTTCTTCCTAACTATATGCTAAGATAGTTCATGGTGAATTATCTGTTTAAATGGATATGAGACTTGGCTATGTGACTATAGATTCATCAGTCCCCTCATCCTGCCTTTGGTATTTGTTATAAAAAATCTCAGCTGCATACACTTTATGACTTTCTCTTTTACATTTGGTATGAATCTGATAAGGCCAAAATGATGCTGCATAACAAAATACACCTAATCCAGTGGTCTGTATAATGCAGAAATTGGATGGACCATTTTCTAGCTCCCAAGAAGTAGGCTCTGTGTCCTTGCAGTTTTCAGTCACAGGAGCATCTTGCTTCCTTCTGGAGGACAGTGGTGCTTATGTTAACTCAAAACATGGCAACCCATGCCAGAAAAACCAGGCATGTGGTTAAGTGGTGGGACTTTGAGCCATGTGGCTTCAGCCTGACCTCTGAGGAGAGAAGGCAAATTGGAGACTGAGACATGAGACCTATCAGTCACCCACCACTCTGTGGACATGGAAGCTGGGGAGGGCTTCCCAGGTTGACAATTTTCTGAGTCTTGTCAGAGAGCTGTTTGTCCAAGGTGCAACTCTTCCTGACTCCACAGGGAGAGAAGAGGACAGTGGAGGGTGGTTTTTTTTGCTGTATTAGTCATTTTAACAAAATATTGAATGTAACAGGGCAGTGGAAACTACTGAAACAGCTATGGACATAAGAGCCTCGGCTTCTGGCTGTATCTGAAGTGGAGACTGTACACAAGACTGAAGGTGTTGTTTGTTGGTTTTGTTTTCTTGCTTTTGCTTTTTTGGCTTCTAAATTTGGGTTTGTTAGGTCAATTTGATAGTTGGTGTGAGAAGTCATTTCATTTATAAAGATCATCAGTTTTATTTGTTTTTCCAATCATGATCTGGACCATCACAAAAAATGAAATAGATCACATACAGAACGTTAAATATCACATAACTTCACCTATATGGGAAACACAAATTTAAAGAGCAAAATAGAGGAGAAGGGGTGGCAACACAGAGGTAAGTATTTGGAGAGGGAAGGAGACTGGGGTAAAGGGGAGAGGCAGTTAAAATGAGCAGGATGAGATAAGTATTTGTACCAGTTCCCCCAAACAAATGTGATTATTTTGTGTCACAGATATACGACAATAAAAAGAAAATATGACATTGTCAACTAATAATACAAAGTGAAAAATACACACCTGACAGTCAGTGGGACAGTTCTTCTTCACATTGGATCAGTTATGCTCAGGACCAAGTGACTGATGTCATTCAGGTTTCACTTAGGTTCTCAAGCTGGGGGGGCAATGGCCACCTAGATATATTCTCCCCAGAGTCAAGAAAAGGGGACAGAGAACTCAGTTGAGTTCACAACACACTCAGTAGTATCTTGTTGACCAAAAAAGTATAGACAATTCAAAATTGAATAGGTGGGACATAAACAGTCCCACTATGTGGCTACAACAGCGATGTGGCTCTATAACTCTGCTATGGGAGGCATTGTGAATTGAGACCCTCATTCACTATTCCACACATAAACTCAAGGTATAGGAAGAGAAGACTGGGGTCGCACACTCACAGGAAAGCATGTCAGAGGCTGTTACTTGAGGGCTTTGTTTTTTTTTTTTTTTTTTTTTTGTCTTTTTGAGACAGGGTCTCACTATGCAGTTCAGGCTGGCCTTAAGCTCACTTTGTAGCTCAGGCTGGTCTTGAACTCACAACAATCCTCCTGCCTCAGCCTCCCGAGTGCTGGGATTACAGGCATGCGCCACCATGCCCGGCTAGAGGGCTTTGTTCTTTTAGGCTTATGTGCTAGTGTTTCTTCTTTGGACTGCCCCTAGCATTAAGTCTCTCATCCATGCCTGAGCAACTCCCTTCCCATTTAAAGCTTGCATGCTCCATTGGAAAGCAGCTCGAACCCCTATGCTCATAACACTTGTCTTTCTTTAGATGTAATTTAGAAATGTACTATTTTTGCATTATTGACTGACAATAGGTACCTATATGATCTTACACAACTTCATAGTACAGAGGGCCCTCGCCTTCCTTAGCTATCTATTGATTGATCAGCTGATTGATCTCTGTCTCTGCCTTTCTGTCTCTATCTCTATCTCTGTCTCTATCTCTATTTCTATTTCTATTTGTAGATGTGACCCACCTCACTAAATTCAAGTGAAAATTCAGTGATCTATATTACATGTAAGTGCTTAGAACTATAACTGGAACCAAGCAAGAACTTGGTGTATGTTGGGCATTCTTTTAATTAATGTGTATACATTAGCTCAATCCTAAACTAACCATGTACTAGCCCACTTTATATGCATCAACCAACCACAGCATATTAATTAAACATGACAAAAATACAATTCTTCTGTCATCCTTGTGTTACATAGCATGAAATAAAGCCTCAGAAAAAAGCTGTCCCGCAATCCACAGGAGTTAGTTAGCTACCTATATCCACCCTGGTAATTCCTGTTTACTTTGCTGTCATCGCCAGACCTTAGAAATGTTTTTTTTTTTTTTTTTGTCATTTATAATACCACTTGAGCATCTTCTTTCAATGTTGCTCCAATACTAAGAGGTTTAAAATGTTTTCTTTAGGCACATTCAATAATATTCAACAAGTGCTTTAAGTATATACACTCTCTCTCTTTTACATTTATTTATTTCTAGTACAGATAGGACCTGATATCTTTTGATGCAAAATATGCAATATGACGAGAAAAGTTATATATTTTGGGTTAGAAAGAGATTTAATTTTCTACTGAGCCATCTCCCTAGCTAGAGATTTTATTTTCTATATAAATTCTTTTGCAGTTCTTTGGTGGGCTTTCTCCTGGGAGGTGAAGTGAGGTCAGGGAATGAGCCACTTGTGACGTGGCCACTGCAAACAGTGCAAAGTGCTGACGGAACTTGTGAGGTCTCTCCACTCATCCTCGGGGCAGAGGGCAGAAATGAAAATAATTTCTTGAAAGGGCAAACCAAACCAAGGGCTGTGAAGCACAGTAACTAGAGAACTAGTGTGAAACACAGAACGTGGAGGTAGGAGTCTCCTTAGGTGCCAAGTATAATAGTGATGTCATTTGATCAGTTGTTCAACAGGACACTGCTCCTATGCATTCAAATGAGTGCTATGATTTCCATGTCATTGTTTAGGAGGCAAATCTTCACCGTTTATGCTATCAAGACTCAAAACTATTTTGAAACTACACTCAGTGCTAATTTAAGAAATCTAACACTATTCTTCTGTAGTCATAAATAGAATCACTCTGTTTTATCAGCAGCCACACAGCCTCTACACCCATCATTCGTGGAATAACCAGATGTCTTTGATCATCTCAAAATGGGAAGTCATCCTCAAAAAGGGTAGATTTGCTGGCAACAAAAATGATCAAAATAATATTGGAGCTTTGGGTGCTGATAAAGAATATCCTTATCATACCTTGCTGAATTTGGAACCAACTTAGAGGTGGCTGTACGAGTTGGAGAGTTCTAAAGGAAGGTGTCACAATTCCAGTATCAATGCTGACTGAGTCTGTGGAAATGTAAGTTTGCTAATTAAAGAATTCTGGAATGAGAGAATATTCAATTAATGACATCTAAATATCAGGATAATCATTCCTTCTTACTGTGAGATCTTTCATACAGTAAGAAATTAGACATTGAAATTGAAATACTCAGAATTCAGAGAGGCTGAGCAAAGACTATAATATTTGAATGAATCACTCATATTTTAAGGTGACTAACCTAAAAACCCAGTTAAATATAGTTTAATATTTTCATAAAGTAATAGCTAATATGGCTTTATAGTATCTGTAAATAGTATCTGTATATAGTATCTGTGTGTATATATGTATACACACACACACACACACATTTTTTTTTCTGTATTTAGAACAGAGTCTATAGAGTCTACATGGTCTTACTACATAGATCAGACTTGAAGTAATTTTCCTGTTTTCAGCCTCCCAAATGCTAGGATTACAGGTGCGCACTGCCACACCCAATCTCAATCACCATCTCAGCCTGCCCTTGAGGTGGGGCCAGCACAGCACCTAAAATCTTACATACTATAGATATTTACCACAAATATGAAGAAAGGTCATGTATAAAGATTGCAGGTCAAGTAAGCTACCATTACACATGATCTGAAACAACACTCCAGCAATTCTGAAAGCATTTCTAAGAAAGGGATATGATAAAGGGAACTTAGATGCTCTTCCTGAGAAACCTGATAGGATAATCACTTTAAGAATCTAGAACAGGCCAGAAATGTACGGGTGTGTGTGTGTGTGTGCACTCCCATGAAATAATGTTGCCAGAAGAAGAACACTAAATTTCAAGGTCATTGAACATTATGTAATTATTTATAAGTATTTCACATGCCATTATGAAAGTGGTAAGAAGAGGGAGAAAACATTAGAAATTCTGCACTAATGCACCATTTTTTTGGTACTTTTTGATGGATCCCTCATGGATCAACATACTTGGTAACTTCAATCTCTATATATTTATAATAAAATTATATATATATATATAACATTTATTTATGAATTTTTTTAAGTTGATCAAGCACACAGAATATGTTATAAATATATCTTTTTGGAAATTTATTCAAGGCATTACCTAGTGTTGCTAAATATTATGTGTTTCTGGTATTTGGGGACTAACTATAAATTTAGTGTCATTGATTTACTCATCAATGCCTAATTATTGTTAGCCTGCTTCTCCTGCTATTATAACTTCAGCCAGTAGACTCCATCTAGTTCTAGTTACATGATTTCTTTTCCACCAATTTATTCACATAGGAGCAATTTGGTATTGTACCATTTAAGTGATATAAGCCTGATTTATGCAAGCACTTCCTGTAAGGAGATTATAATCTAGAAAGAGAGATGACTTTAAATTACTTTAACCTAAGTATCTTATTATGGTAATGTCATAGGGGAAGGAACAGAGAATATGCCATGAGAATTTTGAAATGTGAGCAGTTATTGTCAGATGGCAAGAGGCAGGAAAGTGAAGCAACATTTGAATTGGGTTTGGGATCCATTGGGTTTGAATGTGAGTAAATGGGCAGAGGACGGCAAAGAAAACCAGAATGCACATAGAAAATGTGAGGGCATTCGTGAGGCTTAGAAAGAGATCGTTAACCAAGGGATGAGATGAGAGGTTGGAAAGCAAGGGGAGGATGGGATCTAGGGCAGCCTAAGTAGCTCAGCCAGAATGGTCAGATATCAATAAGCAGAACTGACAAAGTAGGGTGTGCTTGGCTGCTGCAGGAGACCACGTTTCTGGCTTTGACCCACAGCTCGTTTGGCTCTGCTGGGGCTGGCTTTGTGCAGTACGTGCTAACACAGCACTGTGAGACCTGTTTCACTCATGTCCTTCAACATGATTCAGGTGTTTACTGAAAGTTCTTGCCATTTGGTGTGTTGCAATGCCCTTCCAGAGGTGCTGTGTGCACACACTCCCACGCACGTGGGCACGCACTGACCGCTAACACCCAGACCCGGAAATGTCTCCCAGAAAGATCGACCACCATTATTCTGCTAAAACGTGACAAGTTAGAACTTGCCTCCTCCCTTTTCTATTATTTTGAATTAGAAGGTTTATTACTCATCATTTTCTTTTCTAAGCGGTCTTGGGACTCCATGGCACATAGAGGCGACACAGAATGCCAGGAATAGGTCACAAGGCATCATTATGAAAACCACAATATGAGGCTTTGCTGCTCAGTCAGGGTGAAGTACGCATGCCCCGGGTGTACTTTTTATTTTAATGAAGGGGAAGTGTGAAATTGTTTTTGAATTTCTTACTTCCACTCAATAGATTCAATCATAATCAGAGCATCTAATTCTAATTTTCTTGAAAGAAATAGCCCTGACTATTTATCTTCATATTTCCAATATCTAGTGCCAGGGTTTGCTGCACCAATTTACCAAATATTGGTTAAATAAATGAATGAGTATATGAATTATTGTATGTCTGAAAATATTTCACATCATTATAAAAATAGCATCTTGTTGAACTGCTTATGCCTCTGGCTTGGCCATATAGTCTTTTCAATTATCTCCATTACTTTGTCCACCTCCCATTATTATCTTAAACTGTTTATTCACTCCTTTCTTTTGCTTTTCTGTGTTCCTCAATTTTCCACTTCCCCCTTAAAGAGCATGATGAATATTAATTATGTTTTAATATACAAAAATATCACTCTCATTGCCTTTGATTTTTCTTTGACTTGTCCTTAGTCTTCCCTGTGTCTCTTTTGATTTCCTGTTATTTTATGTGATGCTAAATCAATGGGCCTCTTTTTTCATTTCATCTCACTTTTTCCTTTGGCAACTGTCTTTTATTTCACTTTCCATTACTGTTTTTTTTTTCTTATTGTCTTCAAATTGCTTATGGTCATATCCCTCGCTTTATACAGATAACATCTAAATGCAAATATTCCCCAGAAAAATCACAAAGTGGCAGAGGAAAATAATGCTTCAAAATAAACACTGTATATTCAATTGGTTTCCAAATCAGCACCAGCTAAACAAATGCCAAATAGCAGTCCTTAGAGACACAAGATTAGTATGTTTTGAAATGAAAAGTTATCTTTCTTTCTTGCTCTAATTTCCTCTGCTTTTTTTTTCCTCTTAAAAATATCATAAGGAAATGTTACAAATAAGAAAAGAAGACTCTTAGCAGAAGCTCCTGGCTTCCTATAAGGAGTGCAAGCATGGTATTAGATAAATGGAATCTGGGAGAGAGAAACGTCAATTTATCCTGCACATTAGTCATTTTAGACCAAAGAAAGGAAGACTGTAGCTGTCCCAGGCTTTTCATGAGTGTATGTGCTTCATGAATTTATTCCCCAAAGATCGAGAAGCATGCAGAGTCCCACTACACTTTGCAGTTTCAGATGGGCTCACTAATGAGCAAAGGAGCAGTGGACTTCCTACCCAAGAACAATGTTAGTTTTGTACTAGAACATAGCTATGAACAAGGTGTAAGCTGTTTGCACTCAGACTTATTCATCTGGAAAGTGGGGTGAGTTCTTACTACTTTAGATGGGGGTAGGAGAGTGAAGTGAAATGGTCAAAGAAGAGAACTCAGCATGGTGGGAGCTGTAGGTGCTAACATTTTCTCTATTGCAAGTCTCAACAGTAAGAAACAAACATCTCTAAACAAGTGCTTTTCTGGAATCTGCAGGGATTTTTCTGACCTTCTCGTCTTTCCATATGCCACTCTCTTTTTCTAAAGTGCTATCTCCTCAGTTGTTCATTTATGATATTGAACTTTCATTCATCCCTTGTAATCCATCTATGCAATTAACATATATTCAGGAAATTTGATCTTCCTGGTGGAAGAGGTTATTTCAGCCACTGAATCATCCACCTCCTCATGACCCAGTGTCTTATAGACTTCAGATACTATTTTAGGAGCTAGAGAAATGCTCTTGAGCAAAGCGACAAAACTGCATGGTTCTGAACAAAGCCCCTGTCTTCATGAAGTTCATATTCCAAAAACAGGCATGTATGGTGATCACAGTAAGTAAAATGCATAGGGTAAAGGACAGTCCTCATGTAGGCACAGAGGACTACATGCACTGGGGGCATGCTGAGAGGGCAATTGAGACTGGGCATGGTGGCAAGTGCCTGTAATCCCCTCACTTGGGAGGCTGTAAATAGGAGAATGAGTCCAATCTAGTAGTGAGACCCTGAACACCCTGTAGACCTTTACCTAAAATACAAATTAAAAAAAAAGACGATCCTCAGTGTTGAAGAAAAATATCAAGCAGGAAGTTTCAAGATGCCCTCCTTTGAGGCTGAGGATTGTTTCAATTTAAACTGCCTAATCTGCAAAGATATGTGACTGAAGATGTGAAAGAGGAGAAAGAATGAATCTGGTTTCCAGGCAGAGGTATGGGAATGCACAGGGCTCTGGACACCACTTTGCTTTATACTCCTGCTATACTACATTGATTCCACTAATGCACCTATTAAGATATTTTTCAATTATTAAATTTATGTGTGTAAACTCATTTTATATATATTATATCAATTAGGTAGTTTCAAACTATGTTTAAATGTCTCAAATTATGAAGGCAGCAACTGTCCTCTGCTTGCCTGTATTCTTGTTATGTACTGCCAAGTCTGGTCTTTAAGAGGCACTCAGTACTATTCATTCAGTTTAATTAAATAATGATGCCAGTCTTTCTGGACAAGAGTACAGCACTGCAGTTTCTGAAGCAGTTGGCCAGGCTAGGAAACATTAGCCTGGGGTGGCACTTTGGTGTTGCCTGTAGAGCAGGGAACACAGTCCTTTGGCATCTATTGTATTTCCTTCAGTTTGCTTTCTCTTCTTCAGGGACTATAAGAAAGCTATTTGAGATATTATGGCAACCCTAGATACTGTACAGAGGAATGACTATTTGTAGCAGGCATTTGTCATTTGGTGTACGCAGGACTTAGATCGCAGCCATAGCAGGTTAAGGTTGCCAGGGTCGGTCCTAAGCAGCATTTAGTCTTGTTTGTCATGAACTCCAATGTACCCAGAGCCAGGGGGGACATGCAGAACTGAAATTACAGCTTGTGTAGAATAAGAACTTGTCTATACATAGCAAATATGGGCTCATACCTTTGTATCACACCGAGACAAAGACTGAATCTTTTTGAGGTGTTCTAAAACAACTGTAACTACTACTAGGTTAAAATCTGATTTCTCAGTGTTGAGAGCATATTCATTTTTTTAATGATAGTAAGAAAAAGATGCCCGAACAAAACAGTAAACAAAGCATTATTGGCCAATGACTCTATTTTGGTTACTTGGTTAAATTGTATTACTCCATAGGTAGGGAAAATCATAAGTAGAAAAACAATGCCTTACTCAGGCAGAGCAGTATCAGGACTAGAACTTCCAAGGAGAGCTGGCCATTGTGGAAATACTTTCACTTTCAAATGCTGACAATGTCTGCTGACTTTAAAACAAAATCACAGCTCTGATAGCTACATTCCTTTGGTACCTATTGTATTTCCTTTAGCTTGCTTTTGCTGCCTCAAGGATTACACGCCATCTGAAGAAAGCTAGAAACATTTTGGACGTAGCCATTCAAGGTCAGTGAGAACTCAGGACATAAGAGAACCTGTACTGTAATATCCTGTAACTCAGTGGTGTCCTAAGTTTTCTGATAAAGGATATTATGAGGCCACAGAGGAAATGATTGATGATGTGCAGTGTGCCTAAGGAGAGTCACATGGAGAGAAAGCGTTCTCTCAGGTTTTCACAGAGAGCAAAGTGGTCAAGCAATGGCCATGACTCTTCCACATCTCTGACACTGAAAAAGGATCTATAAACTGCTGTACAGCGTTTCAGGGTAAATCCTGAGGGGATTTGACTGACTTTGTCAGATACAGAAGTTACATTTCTTGTTATATATGTCTTGCTTTATCTTGGTCTTAACCATCCAGCACAAAATTATAAAAACAAGGTATAAAAAGTAAAGCCGTATTAATATGCTGAGCTATAAAAGGCTCAAGTCAACAACTTCTGACATTTCCAGTCTTACAGATAACCAACTACTATATAGACTACTGGACTATATTGGATTAATTTGCTGAGTTCATGCACCTACAATATATGAATGGCAATGGAATACCTATATTTGACAAGACTAAACAAAAAAGGGGATATAAATGAATGATCATTTTGCATCTGTATATACAAAATAGTTAGGATAGATACACAGCTACTTTCTCTTAATTCACTGAGAAAGAAGATTTGTACTAATGGTGTTTAGACAGGATATCATGTCTGCATCTTGTACTATGAATAACTACTATGAAGACAACAATATATAATGTATTAATTATTGTAACTGTCCTACTAACCTGTTTTGAAACTGTCTCAATGCTATTTGTTTCTCAATAAAATTAATTAGAAAAAAAGAAAAAGGCTATAATTCATAGATACCACATATCCTTTTGCTTTTAATTTGTTTGAAGGGTTTGTGAGGAAATAGCTTCTGTTACATCACAGATCAAAACATCAGGATTTGGAACATTTGCATGCTCCTTCGAGTGCATTGTGTCTCCCTGGCTCACACCTACATGCCCTTGCATGGAAGGCATCTTACCAGCTTATGGAGGGCCCCAGGGGCTACCTCTTGAATGATGCTGAACATATACTTTTCACCACTGCATGGAGAAAAGCCACATTTCTTCCACCGCTACTTCTTGTCTAAAGAAGTGTGTAGTAGTCAATGGTATTTACACTACTGTGGATTTTACTTTCTGATGTCATAATTCTAAAGTTGCCTTCTTTAACTTTGCCTCAGGCCAGTGGCTCACTACGCCAACACTAAACTAAGCAAAAGAAGATTCAGGTCCTACTCATCCATCCCAAGTCATGTTGCTTTGTTACAGTGATCTTAAGGAAAGCTGTCTTGTCCTTGCAAAGTTCATGATGCTCTGAGTGGTTACAAATGAACCTCTGTGTAACAAATAGGGTATGAGAGTAAATGGCAATTGGCTCAAATTTGTAGTCTAACCAGATCCTAAAAGATAACTTAATGCCACCAGAAAATACCAATGACTTCATATAAAGTTTTCATTGGACATTTTTCAATAATTTCAATTTCAAAATTAGAACAATGTGGGTTTAAATAATTTGATCACTTAATGAATGAATGGATATATTGGTTAAAATTTTTTAAGAGTTAGGTATATCAAAGTATAATTTACATTAGAAATTGCCTTCTTAAAGTTGGAAGTTGAATGACATTTGACAAAATGTCATGATATATAACTTTGTAACCATTATAATCAAGGAGGGCGTCAATTTCTTCCCTCAAAAATGTTTCCTGGTAGACTGCTGCAGTTTAGACTCTCCCTTCTGACTTCAGTCCATGAAAATTTGTAATATGTTCCACGTTCTTATAGTGTCTTCCTTAGAATATTGGGTGAATGCTCTACTGTAGTATTAGTCTTCTATGGTTGACTTTTTCACATGGCACAGTTGACCTTGGAGATTCATGTGTCAGATGTTAATAATTTGTCCTAATTGTTGTTGAATGGTATTGTTTTGGATTATTGTATGATAATTTGTGCATCAGCTTTCTAGTTGACAGAAGTGTGAGTTCTTTCCAAATTGGGCATATTGTGAACAAGCTGTTTTTTTCAGTTGTGGTTAGGTATTCATGTGGATAAAATCTTTCGTATCTCTATGAGTAGGATTTTAGGTGCACAGAATAAATGAATGTGTAACTGATAAGAAACAGGATACATGTCTTCCAGAGTGATCACTACATTCCTTCCAGCATAGAAGAGAGTTAAAAGAGCTGTTCCACCTCCACCCTAACTTGTCATTATCCACCATTTAGAGCTCACATGTGTGAGAGCTCATATATATCTGCCACCTCAACTCACCTAAGGATGCCCAGATAATTGGTCAGATATTCTCTGTGTTTCTGTGATGATTTTTTTTTCTTGAAGAAGTAACAGATTTAAATTTTAAGCACATTGCATTCCAAAATACCGTGGAGCCACTCATCAACTGATAGCAAGTTCCTGGAGTGAGAAATTCTGCTAGTAGAGTGCCGTCCATTCCTGCCACATCACTCTGTTGTGATTTACCAGAAGATTTATAGTGGACTTAAACTATAACTTTTTCCTGGGACTCCAGTTCTATAGTCCTATCAGAGGCTGGATTTACCGAGTGTCCTCAATTATAATCGACAATTTATTGTATCTATGTCTGTGTCTGTCCGTCTGTCTGACTATTTCTGTCTCTGTCGCTGGCTCTGTCTGTCTTTGTCTCTGTCTCTCTCTTTCTCTTTCATCTTTTTCTCTGTCTCTGGGATCTGTACTTGATGGTTAATTGTATATTTATAGATCTGTTCCTGAATTCTGCATTCTATTTTATTTATTTATATTTCTATCCTTATGCTAAAGTTATTGCAAATACTGCAACTTGAAGAAAGGTGATAGGAAACAATTAATGTTGTCCTTGCCAAAACTATTTTGATTTTGATAGACTCTTTGTACTTCCATATGAATTCTACAATCAGGTTTCAATTTCTGTGAAAATATGAAGTGATACTACTGACTGGTATTTTGCAGAATATATGGATCAATATTGGGAGAATTTACAGGTTATATTATTCAGTCTTTCAATCCATACACATTGTATTTCTAGTCAGTTATTTAGACTTTCCATCTCTCCCAGCAATTATTTTTCCATATCCTCTTAAGTTTATCTGTATTTCAGCTTTTACTGTTCATATAAATGGTATTTTAAAAAATTATTTCCAAAAGATAACTTCTACTGTAGAAAAATGCAAATGATTTGTAAATATTCATTCTATATTCTGCAATTTTGTTATGTTCACATAATTTCACTAAATTAAATTTTCTTAGGATTATCTACATACATGATTTTTTTGTCCAGAAATAACAATAATTTATAAATGATTTTCAAATATTTAGTTAACTCTTTTAGTCTTTTGTCACTAAGTTCAATATTATATGTAGTTTATGTTATACGTAATACATGCACAAGTTGATTAAGTTCTTAGACAATGCAATGTCTGAATTTTAATGATAGATGTCAAATTTTGTCATGGCTTTTCTGCATTTATTAAATTGATCAGTTAGTTTTCCTATTTTTGTCTGTTGACACTTGGATCATGTTAATTAGTTTTCAAACATAGAATGAATGTTGCTTTCCTAAGTAAATCCAATTTATTCATGATGTAGCGTCCTTTGTATAAATTTCTGAAGTAAATTTGTTATTTTCCTGATAATGATTATGCTTATGTTCTTAAAATGCATTTTTCTTTGACTATCTTTATCTGCTTTTGGTAGCAAGTTAGTATTAACATTAAAGTGTGAATTCTATTTCATCCATTTTCATTTGTATAGGTTGGTATTATTTCTTCCTTAAGTAACAGGTATAGGAGAGAACACATTCAGGCTTAGAGATCCTCCTGCTACTCCAATTTTGACTTTTTTTGCTTGAAAGCTTTGATTATAAATTCAATTTTACATAGGCAGAGGGCTGTTTATATCATCTATAGTTTTTAGAATGAGCTGTGGTCATGAATATACTTTAAGGAATACACAGCTAAAATTTCTGTTGCTGAATAAGCAAACAACTATTATAATATTTTAAATCTATACTTTCTTTTATTTTTTTCAGAAATGATTTGCTCGTATTTTGTTATGTTTACCTCTACTTTAGCTTTTACTATTAATGTAAGTGGTGAATTAAAATAGGATTGATAATGAAGCTCTTTCTTTTATTTGTGATCTTTGTACTACTGTCTTTGTCTCATTTAATTTTATTTCATTGTTGGGACAAATACCCGACATCCAAAATGAAGGAATGATACTTCATTCACAGCTAGCTCTAAGGCAGACTGGCACTTGGCAAAAGGCAGTGGTTCATGGCGGCAGAAAACAGCAAAACAGCAAGAGCAAAAGGGCAGGAGAAGTGGCAACAATGGCTACACAGAGCAAGTCTGTCTCCCACATCTTGCATTTAGGCTACCTGCCCCAGGCTGGGTGTACACCTATACCCACAATCCCAGCAGCTCTTACACCTATAATCCCAGAAGCACTCATACCCATAATTCCAATGGATCATGAGTTAATCACAAACTCTAGAAGTCCACTCCATAACTGTATGAGACTTTGAGGGACACCTACACACAAACTATAGCAGTTTACTATATTCTCTTTTTTTTTTTAAATAAAAAAAAACATTATTAGTGTAAGTAAAGTCTTATTAATTATATTGAACTTTTGGTAAGCAGGATTAAGTTTTATTGTTTGACTATTTTTTTTTTTCTTAGCTGTTGGGTTTAATTTGTTGTTTTTAGGCTAGTAGGTTAAGCTAGATAATTAAAAGATAGATTTTAATTTTTCCATTTCTATAATGTATTTCATGTTGTGAAATTGCTTTTAAATTTTTAATTTTTTCATGTATTTGGTACAGTGTCTCACTGCACGGTTTGCACTCAGTGATTCTCCTGTCTTCAGCTTCATTTCATAGTATGCTGCGCGTCTTTCACATTCCACTTTGCTGATGAGGAAACACACAAAAGCCACATAATTCAAATGTCATCTGTGTGGGATCAATCTGGGATTTGAACTCAAACATTCTGATTGTAGACCTTATACTTGTTAAAATACTAAGGAAAAGTTGAATGCTAAATAACCATGCTCATTGTTTTAAAAACAGCATCATAAAGTTAGTACAACAATAATGGATCTCACTATGTGGCATGTTACAGGTGATTTATTTCTTCTTTTTATGGTTTATATTTAGTAAGCTTTCTACAATGCCTATATATAGAATTATAAAAGTAACAGATGTGTAATTAAATCATAATTGTATTTGCTTTTATTTAATGGCGAATAATTAAAAATAAACAAGGCAGCGAATACATGCACATTTTGTAAATTTTCATACTGTTCTTCTGCCCAGTAATTTGTCATAATCTATCTAACCAAGCCCTTAATTTCTTTTCAGAATGCATTTAAATTTGTTATAATTTTATGCTAAATGCCATTGTATATAGTGTTCTACCACATTTCTAATAATTTCCTTAGTATAAGTCCCTAGAAGTATATCACTGGTCCGAATGTATAAGCAGTTGTATTTATTTTTAGTTAGTTTTCTCTGCCCATTTTGCAAATACACAAAAGCTTTTATATAAAATCTATGTTTATGGCAAGGTTCAGCATTATAATTAGTTTTAAAAGAAACACTTTAGAGAAAGAGCAGAAGGGAAAAAAAGAAAACAAAAAACCAGAATAATGTGGTCTTTCAAAGGTAATAATCCATAGAGAACTTGTGCAGTTTAAACTAAACCTATATAAGGAAGTAAAGGAGGAAGTGGGTAGGGTAGCAAAGAGAAAGAAAGAGAGGGAGTGGGAGAGGGAGAGAACAAGAGAGTGAAGGGCCCACCAAATAGCTCAATGGATTAAAGCGTCTTCAAGCAGGAGCAGGGGGCAAGGGTTTGATTCCCAGGCCTGCTGTGTTGCGCCGCACCTCTCCCACCCCCATGTGCTGAGATGGCAATTGAGATTGGGCATTGTGGTGTGGGCCTGTATTCCTAGCTCTTGCGAGGCTGTATACAGGTGGATCACTACTAGTCCAATCTAGTAATGAGACCATGAACACCCTATAGACCTTTCACTAAAATACAAAAAAGAAAAAGACAGAAAGAGAGGAGGAGGCTGAGGAGGAGGAAGAGGATGAGGAAGAGATATTCTAACTAAAATAGTATAATTGATCATTTCAATTGATGCAGAGAAAGCCTTTGACAAAGTCCAACACTCATTCATGTTCAAGGTCCTACAGAAAATTGGAATAGATGGACACTATCTTAACTTGATAAAAGTCATCTATGACAACCCAAAAGCTCATATAATCCTAAATGGGAAAAAACTGAAATCGTTTACTCTTAAATCAGGGTACAAGATAAGGATGTCCTCTATCGCCCCTCCTATTGAATATAGTCTTGGAATCCTTAGCAACAGCCATTAGAAAAGAAGGAGAAATAAAGGGAATATGAATAGGTAAAGAAGTTAAATTAACACTATTTGCAGATGACATGATACTTTACTTGGAAGACCCCAAAAATTCCACCAAGAAACTACTAGAACTGGTAGGGAAATTCAGTAGCATAGCAGGATACAAAATCAATACTCAAAAGTCAATAGCATTCTTCTACACAGATAACAAGCACACTGAAAGGGAAACAATAGAAACAATACCCTTTACAATAGCACCGCGGAAAATGAAATACCTTGGGATTCACTTAACCAAGGAAGTCAAAGATCTTTTCATGGAAAATTACAACACCCTAAGTAAAGAGATTATAGAGGACTTCAGAAAATGGAAAGATATTCCATGCTCCTGGATAGGAAGAACCAACATCGTGAAGATGGCCATACTCCCAAAATTGCTGTACAGATTAATGCAGTCCCTATAAAACTGCCCCCAACATACCTCCCAGACATAGATAAATCAATCCTAAAATTTATTTGGAGCCACAAACGACCTAGAATAGCAAAGGCAATCTTGGCCAATAAAGACAAAGCAGGAGCCATCACAATTCCTGATTTGAAATTATACTACAAAGCCACTGTGATAAAATAGACCTGAGGATCAGTGGAATAGATTGGCAGATGCAGAAGCATCTACAAAAACACTCAGCCATCTTATCTTCGACAAAGGGGCTACACAAGCTCACTGGAAGAAAGGTAGCCTTTTTACAAATGATGCTGGAAAACATGGCTTTCTACATGCTGAAAATTAAAACTTGACCCAGCTCTATCACCATGCACTAAGTTAAAGTCAAAATGGATTAAAGATCTAAACATTAAAACAGAAACACTCAATCTCCTGGAAGAGAAAGTAGGAGGAACTCTTGAAGAGATAGGAGTAGGTAAAGAGTTCATGAACAAACATATATTCGCACGGGAAGCACTTGAAAGAATCAACAACTGGGATCAACTCTTCTTAAGGAGCTTCTGCATGTCAAAAGAAATTGTCAACAGACTGAAAAGACAACCCAGAAACTTTGAAAAAATCCTAACTAATAAGCAATCAGACAGAGTACTACTGTCTAGAATATATAAAGAACTAAGAAATAACAGGGCCCTCAAATTTAAAGACCCAATTCAGAAATGGGCATCTGAGATGAATACACACCTCTCAGAGGATGAAATTAAAGAAGCAAATAAATATATGAAAAAATGCTCCACATCGCTAGCCATTCGTGAAATGCAAATAAAAACAACACTGAGATACTATCTCACTCCAGAAAGAATGACTATCATAAGGAAATCAACCAACAACAGATATTGCAGAGGTTGTGGAGAAAAGGGATCACTTCTCCACTGCTGGTGGGAATGTAGACTGGTAAACCATTGTGGAGGTCAGTGTGGAGACTCCTCAAAACAGTAGGACTGGAAGTCCCATTCAAGCTCGCTATCCCTCTACTGGGAAATTTTCCAAAGGATCTGAAAACATTGTATCATAGTGATATATGTGTACTTATGTTTATAGCAGTGCAATATGTGATAGCAAAATCTTGGAAACAACCAAGATGTCTGTCACATGAGGAATGGTTGAAAAAGATGTGGTATTTCTATATGACGGAGTATTACTCAGCGATTAAGAATGATAAGTTTGAAGCATTTATACTGAAGTGGATGCCACTTGAACATATACTCATAAGTGAAATAAACCAGACACACATGTGTAAATATCGTATAGTCTCCCTAGTATAACAAGCGAAAAGCATAAATGCAAAAGGAAACATACAACAACAACTAAAATCAATTGAGTCAGATAAGGCAAAGTGAATGGCATATGTTGCAGGATACTAATCAGCTTTTCTTCTGGATGGTTAACAACCTAAGTTCACAAATCAGAGTTGGAGAAATAGAAGAGCCACAAGGCCAGCCAACATTTTGGCCCTAGCCTTTCAAGGTCAGCGAAGACTCAGGACATAGAAGAACCTGTACTGCAACATCATGAAACTCAGTTGAGCTCCAAATTTTCTGAACAAGGAGATTATGGAGCCACAG